>JASDQU010107252.1:151061-164082 GCA_032191745.1 Picea mariana | reverse complement strand
TCCAATAGTTCCTGTGACCAGGTTTAAGGCTAACTGACCATAAAGAGAGGTGACTTTTTCTAGACATGATTTTCCTATTATTGAGTTCATTGTCACATGTGTGATTATTAGACAAAGAGGAAACCCACGTGGAGGTTTTTAACCCAATGTATTAGACTTCAAAGAAATGATTCCATCTTCAGGGGATCATAAATTTGGTGATTGAGATTCCAGTAAATGAGGACAATCTAGTCTTATAAATATGTGATCAACAACATGTAAAGTGAGGTCGACTCTATTTTACATTGGAAAAAATAATTATATGTTGTCTTTAATTGGTTAATGACATGATTCCAAGCATTGTTGAGTTTCAGGCCATCATCCTTTTTTAGGGTGTTGTCTCTTTTTTAGATTTCTACAACTTCCCTTATTCTTCACTTTATATAGTGATCCTACCTCACTATCAACCTTGTATTATCCATACATATATGATGGGTAGTGTTGTGAGAGTGATCAATGAGCGTTGATTTATAAGCACAATCTCTTATGTTTGAAGAGTGTTATTTTAAGCGTACATGTAGAGATTCATTTCCCGAGTCAACCATGATTTTGATGGTGTTTGCATGAGTGAAGACAATCTTGATGTTTCTTCTTCCTGGGATTTTGGAAATTTGATCCATGGTCTCATTGATATCCAATAATGTGATTTTTGGGATCTCCACTTCCTAAGAGAGTGTCCTCTATTGATCCCCAAGGATTTATTTACCAATTCTCCCATTGTTGTAACCATTTTTTCTAAATACATTTATGAGGTGATCTCTACATGTAGTCTTAAAACAACATGCTTCAGACATATGCAACGATCATTCTTTTAAATCATCTCTCACTGATCACTCTCACAACACTGCCCATAATTTATGTATGGATAATACAATGTTTTTAGTAAGGGAGGAGCACTATATGAAAAGAATAAAAAGGGAATCTATAGAAATTGAGAAAAGAGACAACACCATCAACAAGGGAAATGGCTTGAAACTCAACAATTCTTGGAAGCTTATCATTAAGAAATTAAAGAGGACATATAATTAATATTTCCAATGTAAAATAGAGATGACCTCACATTAGATGTTGTTGATCATGTATTTATACAACTGGATCTTCCTCATTTCCTCTCATCTCAATCATTGCATTGATGATCCCCTGAAGATAGAATCATTTCTTTGAATTTTGAAATGTTGGGTTAAAAACCTCCACGTAGGTTTCCTCTATGTTTAATTATTTTCCTTTTCAACTCCTTGAGTAACTCCTTTTGAGTTTTTTTCGATATTTTCAATGGTAGGTTGGGGACCAGATTCGACAATTTCTAATTCTAATCTATACTTTGGAACTTGGTGGATCATAGGAATACAATTGATGGTTCCATTAAAATGACTTATATATAATGAACAATCAACCAAATTGATTGATATTTGAGGGAAATTTACATTAAATTGATTCCCAAGGATAGCTTATTCAGTTATGGAACGTAATAATAAAAAGATAATATTATAAATACATGATCCAAAGCTTAAAGGTAATTCACAAGCATAATAACAAGACAACTTTGTCCTGCAAGACCAATTGTATCAATACTAGTATGTAGTATATTCTTATATTGTGAAGGAACCATGCTTTTATGGACCATGTTATAAGTGCAATGTGTATAAAAAAATATGGAACATTTTTCTAAAGTAGCAATTTTATAAGGAAATTCCCCAACAACATACATTCCATTGCTAGGTTCAAACAATGGTTGTACTATTTTTTTATTTTAATACCATGTTCTAAATTTAATATAACTTAGGTGTAGGTCCCTTTTCTTCTTCTGTCTTCTTTTCTAAACTTGATTTTATAAGTGAAAAACTATTCACTTTGTCTTTTGTTATTCCCTTATCATAATGTTCACACCATCTTCTCAATGTATTGTCTGTACATACTTGGCCTTTTACCTTCTTCCTTATATTCATCACAAGAATATAATTCATAGATTTCATCATCCAATTCAAAATTTCCCTCCATTGTTAGAATATAAACCCATGTCTACTCAAATCCTTCCTCTACATACAAAGTTGGCTTTGACCCTAGGTTCTTTTGTGAGTAGTCTTTAGAAAAATGACATAATTTTCCATAAATATAACATCCCTTTTTATTAGCTTTCTTATTTTTATCCAGCTGATATCCTTCATGAGAAGGCCTTTTCCTCCAACAATTTTTTTTGTATTTTTTGTATTTATTTGAATATTTTCTTAACCAAAGTTTTCTTTCATTTGGAAGTTATGTTTTTTCTATTTCTAATTTGCCATATATTTCCACATAAGATAACATTTACAATCTTTTGGGTCAGCAATATGTTTGTTTTATATTACCTTTTTAATGGATTTTTTATCCATACTAAAGTATTTTGGGTAAAAACATGAATCCCTAATAGTTCTCTATGAAAACATTTTATTCAAACATATATTATTAGACTCCAAACATTCACTAAAATATTAATCTCAAAACATTTATGAAAAATAAGTGAAGCATTGCTACAAACTATGTACTTGTGCATTGTAAAAAAAAACAATAATGAAAAAGTTGGAGTCACCTAACAAGACTATTCAGACTATCTTATGGAAAAATAGGTTAAATATTCATGTGAATTCATGGTTTTACCATTGCATAAAAATTTTGATCATTTAAGCTACATCAACTAATGTCTGTTCCACAATTTCACCATTTTGTTTTGCATACTAATGTCAACATTTTCAAAAATGGTATGTGGCGTTCTAGTTGTCAGATTTTACTTCATAACATTTTTTTACTCTAAAATGCTAATTTGTCATAGTAAAACATGATTTTTTAAAATCCTTTGAGACTAAATAATTACATTCCCATTAGCATTTTAATATCACTATCATTTGATATTTATTTATGTAATCCAAATGAAATCACAATGGCTTTGTTAAATACTCTATATTTGTAATATGTATTTTATAGAAAAAATTTTCTCTCATAGGAGTTATATGTTCATATTTATACTCATTTTCTACTAGAGGTAGTATTACTGTCTAGAAAAATAATATACCTTCAAATTGATATATGACACATTCTTTTATCTCATCATTTGTAAATTCATTGTTTTCCCAAATTAACTGACAAATAATTTTGACAAATAATTCTTGTAATATATTTTCTTTTTAACTAGATTGTTTTAGTATAATTGTAAATTTAAAGAAGATTTAATATGTAATTTCTCATTTGATTTTTTGTTTTTTTTTTTAACTAAATTATCAAAATATAATTGTAGATTTAAAGAAGATTTGATATGCAATTTCTCATTTAATTTTGGAGAGTTTGCACATTTTACTATGCAAAAGCCAGGAAATGGTTCTACCTTAGGTACGGTGTTTAGCCAATGTCTTTATCTTTTTATTTATCTTACCTTCTCAAGCAATTATGTCACTTTTGTCATTTTCTTTTCTGTGCAGACTTATCTAACATTTTTATATTCTATTGTGCATACTTATCTAACATTTCTATATTCTTAACTAATGTATTGTACATCTTTTTGAAGTCACCTATAAACATGTTTACAAATATTTCTATCCTACATGTATCTACAACACCAGATGAAGAAGATGTGCCATTACCTTTTAGTACATGTATCTACAACAACAGTTGAAGAAGATGCCTCAGTTCTAGTGCCATTACCTTTTAGTTGGAAAGATTCATCTTGAGACTCTGGAATTCATTATCCAACCATCGTTTTTTCCATGATATGGTCCACTACATAGTGTGAAAAAATAATCCATTTTTTTGGCAATTGTTTTATCTTTGTTCAATCATTGGAAAGTTGTCTCCTTATATGCTCATAATTGGTTTTTCTTGCAACTTCCATTTATTGGACTAGGGCTCCCTAAACGTTTTCCATGTTTTAGAAGAATAAGAATAAGCTCTCTCAAACCTAACATGAAAAACATGGACATCTAGGTAATCTATGGAAAGGATTTGGATGAAATATTTTCATTTTTTTGAGTTCTCTTCATCAAGTTGTTTTGACACATGTTGAGAGGAGGTTGAATCTGGTCAAAATAAGCCTAAAATTTAACTATTATTAATTTTCTACTTTTAGGCTTGGGTTTAATAGATATCTTTCTTATTATGAAATTTCTTTTCTAGGCAATATTGTTTAGACATAAATGTTCTCTAGGTATTTCTTATCCATATATTATTTAACTGTAGGGATATTGAGTGCAACATATCCATGGATATTTATGGTTCTACTATACACTATCCGAGTCTTCCAACTATTGGAAATCTTATTCTTCGGGGTAGATTGGCATTGGTCAAGAATGTGATGTGAAATTTAAATATTTCTCATCCATTAACATTAAGATATGATACTTCGGGTTTTAATTTCTCTCCTCTTAGTTCTATGCACATCAATAATCTATGTGGAGTAATACTTGAGTGGGCCTAATGGTTAAGAACATGTGTTTCCTCCTAAGTGGTCACAAGTTCAAATCCAGAGGGAGGTAGGGTATGTATAGCTCTGTAGACTTTACCAGTCAAAAGTGTAGGAATACATGGGTGACTCCTGATCACTTGTTGTGATATCAACCTTAGATAGAAATTTTTAATTTGTTTGATTGTATAATTCTTTCAAAAGACCTTGAGAAAATGCATACAAATCATTGCTATTAGTAATAATGGATTTTTCTTTATACATATTGATGAGATTATTAACACTAGATAAAGAAATACTAAGGATGGATTCAAAACTAGTGAAAATATGATTTTTTTTCCATTAGAAAAACTTTGTGTAAGATATTATAGGTATGAAAAAGAGATCATAAATCAAGATTCCACTATAAAAAAACTACTAGTCTTACCTTGCCTCTCCAAAGCCTACCCCTAACTTAAATTATTGACACAATAGTTTCACTGTCTATAAATAAACTTCAATTTACAAATAGTGAGAGGAAATACTAAACCCAATGTGCAAACAATTCGTATGCATGAAAACTAATGCACTTTAATCTATAGTGTTAAATTTACAAATAGTGAGAGGAAATACTAAACCCAATGCGCAAACAATTCGTATGCATGAAAACTAATGCACTTTAATCTATAGTGTTTTTGTACTTGTGTTGACTCAATTCTTGTATTAGTTCACTTGTATCAATTCTTGTATTAGTTCACTTGTATTGCATATAGAGTAAAATGGGATAAATCTCTAGTAGCTTATAGGATTGTATTGCATATAGAGTAAAATGGGATAAATCTCTAGTAGCTTATAGGATTATCGAAAAATGACAAAATATAAATATTGTAAATCTTCGCTTCAATTTAACCTTTGTATCTCCAATTGTCAAGTGAACTCTCCTTTTCTATGCGTAATTATCAAATCTCAAGATATACTAGTTTTCTAGGAAGTTCTTACCTATGGGACCACAAACTTAATGCCAAGTATTATGTGAATCGGTTGAGGAGATTATATTCCTATAATGCAAGTAAGTTATGAAATGCAATGCAAATTCATTTTTTATTTTCTTAGATACTTGGAAGGCACAAAGAAAATAACACACTATGGCTATCTAGATGTCAAAAAGGAAGATAATAGAAATATAAATAAAATATAGAGAACCTCGGAGTATCCTACAAGCAACAATCAATACAATGAGAGGCTCGATCTTCAAGTAGCTTGGCTGTGATAGTAGTTAGAGAAAGTTCTCTGTAGCATTCACCTTAGTTGGCTTCAATATTAATATAAAATGGATTCTTATTAAAAAATAGGATTCTTTCTATACGCACAACAACTTAGATTTATGGAGGATTCTTTCTATAAGCACAACAACTTAAATTTATCTTTTAAATCTAGATCTTCTAAGAATTTAGATTTGCATCTATTTTTTTTTTTATAACTTTTATAATTAACACTAGCATATCAATATGGCTCATTAATGTGTTGTTTTTTTAATGTTCTTTATATATGACGTCTATCAAACACATTCATGTTGTTAAGATATATACGAATACTGGAATCAGAAAGAACAATGAAAAAGGTCCACATCAATATAAGTATGATATATATCTAGAAAATTATTTAATATATATATATATATATATCGAAAATTAATTAAACATTGTTACAAGTTGTTATTGATGGTCTCTCAAAAAAAAAAAATTCAACAAAAAATTACTTATCATATTGATATATAATTGTGTACAAAACATAACATAACAAAGATAGTATGTCTGAAAATCATGTTAATAAACTATCACAGTCCGTGATGAAACTGAAATGACAACATATATAAATCATGTAGCTAAAGCATAATAAACATTTTGGACAGAAAGTATGTCTGACTTATCACCCTCAATCCACTTTAAGTCATCTTTTGATCTTTCCTAACGTTGGACCCACGAGCCAATTAATGCCCTACAAAATAAATCCCATTCTTTTTCCAAATATCTAGAGAGTCCTAGTTCGCCACTCTCTTTCCACTGCGAGGAGAAAATGTTTGGCCTGATAAAGGAAAGTTATGTTTTTCTGTTTTAAAGAAGATAGGAGTTCTTGAGACAGAATAGAAGTATTCCCCAGTTCCATAATCATATCTTTACCAATTAATACAGAATAACCAAACCCCGGGATCCAACTCAACCAATGAGTAATTAGATGAACATATTTTAATAGATTTTTCTAGGTCTATGAAGCAGAAGGAAATCTAAAAGAAGTCGATCTGAGCCAAGTTGCTACCGAGCAATAAGGGAGGTATTTATCTTTTATGAATCTATGCCAGATACCCTCATTCATCAACACACACCATAAATTATTTTTCGCAAGCGCTCTATTGAAAAGATAAATGTTCTGAATCAATCCCCCAACCGAAAAAATACTTTGGTTTTGCATTTTTCTCTCATCTACAAAGATGAAGATGTTGTTTTTCACTACATTCCTTCCAAAGGAAGTTGAACATTGATTATCTAATCTTGTTGAGGATAGAAACCAGAATAACAACCAAAACCATCCAATAAACCGGTTGACTTTCAAGCACAACTTTTATAAGAATAAAGGGCCCTCCAAGAGACAACCACCTATTACACCAATGGCCAATTCGTTTTTCAATTTTTTCAAGTAACCATCTCCAATCTTCGGCTTTGTACATTCCTGACTTATACCAATGGCCAATTCTTTTTTCAAGTTTTGCAAGTAACCATCTGCAATCTTTAGCTTGTACATTCCTGACTTATAGCCAAGATTGGTTAGAAAATTTCTAAGGAAACACTTCTTTGAATTTTTCTAAAACCTCCCCTTGAATACGAGCATAATGAAAGGTGGACTTTGTCAAATTTACCAGCAAACTCGACACTCTACAGAAAATTTTCATCCACAAATAGAAGATGGAGGATCCTTACTATTCTAGAGACCTTCACTGCCATCCACTTTCCTTCAACCTGGCCTTTCTTTAGGAGTAGACTAAGACCCTCCATTACTAAAATAAACAACAATGGTGATAATGGGAAACCACAACGGTGATAATGGGCAACCTTGTCTCATGGCACTCTCGAAAAAAGTAGTCTCCCCATTTAACAGAACTACAAAAGTTAACTAACTGCTAAGACAACTCATTAACAACTCATTATAAATTAAGATCAATCTTAAATAACCTAGTTAATAGAGTCATAAGTCTCTTTTAAATCTAGCTTTAAAACTAAAGCCTTCAAGTTTTTCATCTTTATGTTATGCAGACATTCCAACAGCATCTTGAGTCTATCTCCTTTAGAAACCCCAATTATTTCTCTTCATACAGAGAATAGGTTTAATCCTATTAGCAATAATCTTTGCTTATAAGGTTATAGCACAAAGAAATAGGTCTAGAATCATGAAATGAAGTAGGTTTACTATATTGTTAAATTCTATAATTTTTCGCAAGTTGTCATGACTCTAACGTTAATTAGTCTTAAAGGATCATCTAGATAAATAGCTTACGGATCCACGCATTATCAACATCCCCGTCGTTACTCTATTTTGCAAAATATACAGCCTTGTACCCACTGATTTTGATTTTAAAATCACCAGCAATATCAAAGTGATACTGTATGCACTCAGTCTACCTTCTGTTTGATATATTCGTTACTATGAGTCAATATAAAAGGTGTAGATATTGAGAAAACACAATATCACAGGCACAAGGAAACAACTGCAAAAACCAACAACCTTCTACAAAAAGAGACACTGATCTTATTGATCTGCTTGTTGATTACATTGAAGAGCTCTATTTATAATAGGCTGAGAGGAGACGACATTGATGAAGGTAGATGGATAAATATCTCATGAAGTAATGATACAAGTAGATGGATGGGAAATTTACCCACTCCAGTGATTATTCAAAGAAGCACATAGTGATTATCCATAAACATCCAAGAAAGGATGACATGTTGTCCTACCTATCCTAAATAAACTTATACATCAACACCCCCCCATAAGTGCAACTTAGGGAAGTAAAAACAAAACAAAACATATGGATCATGGCTACTAGGCCTACTAAGGTACCCAATACAAACTCTCATAAGTGGATAAAAGGAGAAAACCCGTAGGAAAAAACTCCCCCCCTAAAGAGAGAAAACAATAGAAAAATGAAGGTAGGAGGTCTTAAGATAACTCCCTACAGACAACTTCTTTCACGCCAAGCATCAATTGTAGATGTAGAAAGCGAGGTGATGCCAAAGGTTTAGTGAAGATGTCATCAACTTGCGCTTTAGTAGGCAAATATTCCAAGTTGAGAACACCATCCTAGATGGGTTGGCGAATGAAGTGCATGTGGATCTCAATGTGTTTGGTCCATTGATGTTCCACTGGGTTGCGAGAAATGTGTATGGCACTCTGATTATCACACCAAAGAGTGGTGGAACGATCCTGCTGAATGCCAAACTTCGTAAGGAGATGTCGAAGCCAAAGAATCTCCTGACTTGCAAGAACTACAACACGATACTCAACTTCCGCAGAGGATAAAGCAATTGCAGATTGCTTTTTGCAAGACCATGTAATAGGTGTGGAGCCAAGACAATAGAAAAATCTAAATGTGGACTTTCGATCATCAACCGAACCATCCCAATCAGGGTTAGTGAATCCCACAAGCTAAGAAGCACCAGAAGAGTACTGAATACCAAAATTGGTAGTACCCTGAAGGTACCTCATAATGCGTTTAGCTTCCTTCCAGTGACTCTCATGAGGATCTTGAGAGAACCGAGAGACAAGTCCTACTGCAAAATATATGTCAAGACGTGTATGAGTTAGATACAACAAACTCCCAATCAGTTGTCGATACAATGAAGGATTAACATGTGGTGAGGAGCAATTGGCATAAAGTGCGACTCCTGACTAAAATGGAGTAGGGGCAGGTTTACAATCAACCATGCCAAAGCGCTGAATTAAATCAAGTGCATACTTTGGCTGAAAAATGGAGATTCCTTCAGAAGACTAAAGAACCTAGAGACCAAGAAAATAATGTAGAAGCCTTGGATCTATCATATCGAACTGTCCCATCCATGCTTGCTAAATACTTTGAATCATAGATGAAGAACTCCTTGCGAGAATTAAATCATCCACATACAGAACCAAAATCAAGAGATCAGTACCCTGCTTTTGAGTGTAAACTGTAGGATCAGAATGACAATGATCAAACCCAGAACAAATCAGGAAACTATCCATCTTCTCATACCAAGCTCGAGGAGCTTGTTTGAGACCATAAAGAGAATGCCTGAGCCTACAAGCAAAAGAAGAATCCTACACAAAACCAGAGGGATACTCCATGTAGATTTCCTCATCTAAGTCACCATGTAGAAAAGCGCTCTTTACATCCATCTGGTAGACTGACCATCCTTGGGAAGCAACAAGTGAAAGCACAAGGTGTATAGAATTCATCTTAGCAATAGGGGCAAAGGTCTCAGAGTAATTAATCCCTTCAACTTGTGAAAATCCCTTGGCCACAAGACGTGCCTTATGCTTGTCAATAGAGCCATCTGTTGCATATTTGGTTCTATAGATCCATTTACAGCGAACCAACTTTCATCCCTTTGGAAGAGAGACGAGATCCCATGTGTGATTCTTCATCAATGAAGAATACTCCTCTGTCATGGAAGCATCCCACTCAGATATGCCAACAACATCAGAAAATTGTTGTGGATCATTTGAGATAGTATGAATCAAGAAGGAGACACCTATTGTTTGTGAGTGAATAGGGGAAGAGGCTGAGGCTGAATAGATGAAATCAGTTGGCTCATAGCCATACCTATCAGGCCTCTTTCTCTCACGAAAGCTCCTCCTGAGGATGCAATTCTTGATCAAGTTGTTCATGTTCTTGATCAATTTGTTCATGTTCAGGATGCTCATGTTCCATTGTTGCAGGTGGTAGATTTTCTTCTGGTTGATGTTGAACTTCAAAAGGTTCATTATCATCTTCTAAAGCAAATTTGTCAATATGTTCAACACAATTGTCTACATGACAATTGAAGATGGAGAAGGATTTGATGTGGGGTTGAATCCTTCATCAAAATAGATAGCTCGTCGAAAAAAGACTTCTTTAGTAATAGGTTCAAATAACCTATATGCATTTATGTCCTCACAATAACCAACGAATATCAATGGTTGGATTTTCTTCTCCATAGCTTTGTGTTTTTCAACTGGTATTAAGGCCCATGCTGGACTGCCAAATACTCTAAAAGAAGAGTCATCAGGCTTAACATGGCTCCAAGCTTCCTCTGGAGTCTTATGCAGTACTACCCGATGAGGCATCCTATTTTGAATGTAGTTTGCACAGTTTACTGCTTCAACCCAAAATGAAGGTGCCATGTTCTTGGAATGAATCATACAGTTTTCCATTTCTTTTAGTGTTCTATTCTTTCTTTCAGCAACACCATTTTGCTAAGGGTTGTAGGGAACAATGAGCTGATGTTGAATGCCATGTTCTCTACAAAAATCTGTGAATCTCTGATTGACATACTCCCCCCCATTATTTGTGCGTAGTTTCTTGATAGAAAGAGATGATTTCTTCTCAACAAAATCCTTGAAGTTCTTAAAAGTAGCAAGGACCTCACTCTTGTACTTAAGAAAGTACACCCAAGAGCGACGTGAGAAATCATCAATGAAGGTGAGTGCATACTTAGCCCCTGAAAATGAGTGAGTTGGAAATGACATGAGATCGTTATGTACCAACTCAAGAAGTGTTGTAGCACGCCATGCTTTTCCTTTAGGAAAATTATCTTGATGTTGTTTTCCAAGGACACAACCTGGACAAACTCTATCAGTACAAGAAACTTTAGGAAGACCAAGCACCATTTTTTGGGTGCTCAACTGCTGCAAATATCTGTAGTTGAGATGTCCAAATATTTCATGCCAAAGCTTACTCAAAGCATCAACATGTGCAATGAAAGAGGAACCTAAGGAAGACTCAAAAGAAGAAAACTTATACAGTCGAGAGTTATGATCTACTTTTCCAGATGCAACAACAATGTCTGGATTTTGTAGTTCTCAAATGATTACATCATTAGGAGAAAACTCTATTGTTTTCCCATTACCAGAATGACAAATATGATATATAGAGAGAAGATTTGCAGAGATGTGAGGAACAAGAAGAACATCATTAATGCACCCTTTATCTAACTGCACTGTGTCGGATCCAAGAACATCCAGCTGTGTAGATTCTCCAACTACAATCTATTAAATGCTACGTTCAAATGTAGAAACCAACAACTCATGAGAATGAGTCATGTGGTGTGAAGCACCAGAATCAAGTATCCATCTATCTGAAGATGCATACAAAGCTTGAGATAATAAAGCATGTCCTTTACTGCTAGAAGAAAGTTTTGGTACTGAAATCTTATGTTGCTTCATGGCTTCATTCAAGGCTTCAAGTTTCAACCAACACTTAGATTCTACACGCCCAAGTCTGCCACAAAAGCTACAGGCATCATTTGACTTCTTCTTCTTTGTCATGGAGGAAGACTCACCAGACTTGGAATATGGAGGAAAAGGTTTTGTTTTCTGCTGAGGCTTGGAGGTAAACTCACTAGTTGGAGAAAAATCTTTCTTCTTCTTATACCGAGTCTTGTGCTTAGTTTTGGTGTTAGCCACAAGAGCCTTATTGTTAGAGCCAGAAAGAGCATCTAATTGAGTAAGCTTAGATTGTTTTCTAGTAAGACGCTCACAGAAAAGCTCAAAGGAAGGCATTTTAAACTCACTTCCTAGTGCATCCATAGTAGAATAAAATGCACAAGAAAATACCTGATAAGGACCTTTTAGCTTGGCTAAAATAAAAAAGATGCACTCTTCATTTGATTTAGTTTTTCCACACCCTTTTAGCTAGCCACTAGTAACTTGAATTTGGTGAGATAGTCTTCAACGGATGCATGCTCATCGAGTACCAGTGATGACAATTCCACTTCCAATTGTAGGGCTCAAAATTCATTGATTTTTCCAAATAAGGAATCCAACTTGTCCCAACTTGCTTTTGGAGTTTTATAATGAATTATGTGAAACAACAAGCTATCCGACACATGTAAACCGATGAGGCCCATGACTTCATCAAGTTTATTTTGATAGGTGAACCTCTCGATTTCCTTGGTGACCACAGGTACCAACATCTGCCAGAGCCCTTTTGATTGCAACAACTGTTGCATTTTAAGTTTCCATGTGTGATAGTTATGAGGAGTTAGGAGTTGGACAATTCTTAACTCCGCCATTTATAATAAAGAGTACAATAAAACACCAGATCTCTAAGTGTATTATCTCAAAAAGGAATGGAAACCTAGGCTCTAAACAAAGAGCTCTAAAAATATTTACATTACAGAAATTAATAATATTTGGATAGAGGCAATTTTAAATGTTGCCAGGTTCATAACAAATATCAGTAGGCACAAAGAAGGCCAAAACAAGGCAATATACGACTATCTTTTATGCTGATATTGGATCTGTAGTGAAAGGATTCTAGATTTTTAAATGCAAAAAAAAGGCAAAGAA
>JASDQU010107252.1:115176-139482 GCA_032191745.1 Picea mariana | reverse complement strand
CAATTCGTTCCGGGCGCTCTGGTTGTCAATATCGGCGATCAATTCGAGGTAGGCTATTATTCGTAGTAATTATTCATCTAAATCTCATGGTTTTTATGGAAATTTTCATCACAAAAAACTTTGTTTTTAGGATTTTGATATATTTTAAGATTTATCAATTCCATCATGCCATTGACCTATTTCAGAAATCATTGATCTATTTCAGAAATGGATAATGTTCGTCTTAGTTTGATACATATCTTAGGGGTTGGTTAAATTTTCTATCTTTTGAGTTTATTTTGGTTGAAATTTGGTGATGTAAATTTGGACAAAATGACTATTTTTTGTTGTTTAAATTGTATTTCTGAATGTATAAATAAATTCAATCTGCTAAAAAACCTCTGGAGCACTCAAATTATACAAACTTAACCAATCAAATCTATAAATCTAACAGAGTTTGAAACAAAATCAAACAATAAAAATTAAAAAAAACTACAAAAAAGTTTAGACTACTACCATATCTTAATTGTGTTGGCTTATTTTAATAACTTTTATATTGAATAGATATTGAGCAATGGGAAATACAGCAGCATTGAGCACAGGAGCGTGGTGCACAAAGACCTTTCAAGGATGTCATGGGCTGTGTTTTGCGCTCCCCCGCTTGATATGGTGATCTCACCCAGGAGAGAATTGATAGATGACCATCATCCTCCATTATACCAGCAGGCTTCTTTTGGGGAGTATCTTACGAAATTCTTCAAGAAAGGATTGGATGGAAAGGGCCATGTTCACGAAGCCAAACAACAAAATCAATCGCTTGCTTGATTGTCACATGGAGCAATATTGCATTATAACTTATGATGTATTCCTCAGGTTGTTCTTCTTTTCATGAAGATTTATGCATGTCCAGATCCTTTCCATTCAGTATAATGTCTCCACCTTCAGATATTTCTAATCATCTTTAAAATATTAGATTTATGTATTTTCCTACATTTCAAGGGATGGAGGTAATTATAATGGTCATAACCATCTTAATCTATTCACCTAACAAATCTACTATACTTCTAATCAACTTGCTTTCTTACTTAACCTAATTAAGTAGTTCACTAAAATCCTTCAACGCCACCTTTAACTACTCTCATCTATGCATGCAAAAATAGATACAATGCCATATAGACCAAGTATGATGAGCACGCCTCTAGTTTGTGATAAATTTTGAATATTAAAAATATTTAGTCCAGGTGTAGAAAATGATGGCATTGAGGTAAGTTGATGTTTCTAAGGATGCTAAGAATAGTGTGCAATTATTACTAATTGTGAAAGAATTAGGTAGAGTTTTTTTTTAATAGAGAATGTGTCCATTAGAAGTACCTTCTCTGTCCACATTCTTATTTTATTCTTTATACATAGATTCATGCTAGCCTATAACCATCATAACTTAACAGCCACTGTTCGTAAATTCTTGAAAGTCTGTTTGGCTGAATTTTGTTGAATTATGTTTACAGGCTAGTTGCCAAAATATTTGAATATTTGTTATTTTATGGTTTATTGTTCATTTTAGTGCATTAATATAAGGCTGTAGTCTACAAGTTCTACTAGGAGATTATATGTTTAATTTTGTCCAAAATTCAAGTAAAATTTGTTGAATTTCTAAAGAAAACAATAATTTTTTTCATAATGAGTAGAGGGACTATAAGGATCAATAATTAATATTATGTCCTTTGACTATAAATTTTCCCATCATTTGTACTCTGCATACTATAGATATAAAAACATTATTTTTTATATAATAAAAAAATCCTTATATTGGAGGTCTTATTGTAGCTTTGTTGTTCCCAATGTTGAAAAATTTTAAATATCCAAAGTTTTGAGATTAGACGTTCTTTTTTAATTTTTATTACATTTTTACTGAAATGTTTACATACCGAAAGTTCTGAGCATCGAAGTTGTTTTTTAATGTTTTTAGTAAAGGGACTATAGCTATCCATAATTCGTTGACTTCATATTAATATGTCATTTTATTATTGTTTCTATTTGTATTGAAGCATACCAAAGGTTTAGAGCATTGACACTTTTTTTGAGGTGCTTGAATAGGCCTGAAGCTTAAATGTTTACATAGCGCGAGGTCCTTCAACATGCCTGACAGCTTAAATGTTTGCATACCGTGAGGCCCTTAAACAACCTAACAACCTTAAATGTTTACCTAAATAAGGTTCTCACAGTACATTTTTCCTCAAATTTTTCCATACAATGTTGCAGTGAATTTGGAAAATATCGTTGTCCATCGCTAGTGGCATAGTCATTGTATGTTTCATACTTCTTCTATGCTTGGAATGAAATTTGGTCATCGTTGAAGATACATACATTGTTTACTGGTTCGATGGGTGCTTCTTGTTCACTGGTTCGTCGGTTGCTGCTTGTTTTTGTTTGGTTAAACTTTGCAAGGTTGAGGACCTGCGCCTGCGGTTGGACCTATTGGTGCTTGTTTCATGCTTTTGTTTACTTCAACTTTGCAGGGTTGTGGTACTGCATGCGCAGTTGGAGTTGTTTTTTTTACTTTGCGGGGTCAAGGTGTTGCACCCACAATTCGACTTGCGCTTCTATCGTTCATTGTTTCAAAGTAAGTTTCGATGCCATAATTTCATTTCTATTCGTTCTTTGTTGTTCACTGTTTGCTGTTTGCAAATAAGAATGTTTGGTTATTTCCGTTGACATGCTCGTCATATGTTTTTTGGTTCCTTATGTGCTTGGGCTGCAGTTTGGTAATCATTGGAGATACATATGTTGTTTACTGGTTCAGTGGTTGCTGCTTGTTCACTGGCTCATTGGTTCGTCAGTTTCTTTTTCTTGTTGTTTAGCTCAAGTTTGCGAGTTTGAGGTCCTCGGGTTGCAGTTGGGCTTGTTCGTGCTTGCTTCTTGGTTTGTTGTTTGTTGTTTTCTTTTTTTTACTTCAGCTTTGCAGGGTTGAGGTCCTGCGCCGACAGTTGGAGCTTTTTTTTTGTACTTTGCGGTGTTCAGATCCTGCACCCGCAAGTGGACCTGTGGTTTTGTCGTTTACCGTGTCTGGAGAAGTCAAGATCTAGCGTTTGTCTCGTGCCCGCCTATCCTGCTCTTAAATTCTTCTCCAATTCTCTTTTCTAGATCTGGACCATACCTACATGTATTTGCAAAATGTTCTTATACAAGAAAAGGATACTGAAATGGTGCTAGCAAGAGTAGTGTTTTGTGGATTGCAAATTGCAGCATTCAGTTTCTATGTTGTTTGGCATGCAACATTGCTAGCATAATGAATGTGTTCTCAAATGCATCACACCATTTACATTTGGATGAAACCATTATCATTCTAGGATACTTCAGTGTTGACATGATACAAAATAGTGGCATAACAAATAATTGGACAACTACATGTGCAATTACAATGTCCGTTGTCTTTTTTTTAAGATAAAACATGTGAAAAACACACGTATTAACCATATATGGTGAAATGTGCCCATATCACAATACAACCTCTTTATCCTGTACACAGACTAGTGTGACCACGATATAATTTGTCTTGTACTTGAAAGATGAGATGTACACCAAAGATACTGCAAAATTATATTTCCATGTCTCAAAGCATATCTCGATACTTTGCTGCAGAAAACCAAAATCATTTAGCTATGGCCATGCAATTTCTTAATATTTTTTGGCTTGTAATATATTTTGGGCAGGAAAAACTTTATATAATTACAACCATGGATGGAGAAAAGCAAAGGTTCATGTTTCTAACTATCTTGTATTCTATTCGTTGATTCTCATTTAGTGTATACACATATTACTTGTTCTCCCCTGCATACCAGCTTCAATTTATGTTCATTTTTTTGTGTGTGTTCCCACATTGAAACAAACAGAGTAGCTGGAGAAACAAAGGAGTCTTTACCGCAAGTGTAGAAGAGGAGATAGAAAGGTACATGTTTTTACTGTTATTTCATATTCCATTGTTTTGTATTTCATTTATTGTCTGTATATGTGTTCACCTAATTTATTGTATGTAGATATTGTGTATCTTCCTACATAATAACTTATCTTCATATCCTTTGTATTTTCTATGCCATTATATTGAAAAAAATCAAACTATGTTTATCTTTTTTACATGTCTTCCTACATACCAACTTCCTTCATGTCCATTGTATTTTTCTGTGTTGCTACATTTAAACAAACAGAGTGGATGCAGAATATGACGGACTCTTTGTTGCAGATGTAGAGGAGGAGTTACAAAGGTGCATGCCTATACTCTTATTCCATATTCTAGTGTTTAGTATTTCATTTATTGTCTGTGTATTTGTTCTACTTGTTCTACTGCTTTGCACCTATTTTACTGTATGTAGATACCACGTATCTTTCTATATAGTAACTTATCCTCATGTGAATTGTATTATCTTTGCTGCTACATTGAAATAAATAGAACTATATTTATTTCTTTTACATGTCTTTCTGCATACTAACTTACCTTCATGTCCACTGTATGTTCGACGTTGCTACATAGAAAGAAACATATTGGTTGGATAGGAAGATGAATTCTTATATGCCACAGCAGAGGGGGATGAAGTACAATCTTTGAAAAGGTATATTGATTGTGCTAGTAAATCAAACACACAAAATGGGTGGGTGCATATAATATTAGTTTAGAAAACGATGATTTGGAAAAAATGGGCCTTTGTTGAGAATTCATGCTTCCAAACATTTCCCTCTCATTTTCTATTTTCCCCACTTTCTATTATCCCTTTTTTCCCTTCTTCTATACTTAACCGAATTCCCCTTCATTTTTCTCATCTACTTTTGCTTTCTGGTTTCTTTTCTTAGTCATCTTTCCGAAAATGTCTAGGTGCGCGGGTTGGCAGACTCACGGGTTCGCATTTATACTCATTCTTCTATATCACGACTCCAGCTGACAGTTTCTTCATTCCATACATAGCCACTTTTTCGATCGCGGGTTCCCGGGCTGGCGGTTTCAAGATTATGCCTCTATATTTAGATTTTCCTCAATATACAGATTAGACTCCATACCCCTCCATCATGCCCTATTTCCTGTTACACATTTTTGTAGTTAAAAAATCTGAGGCATACAATTTGACCATCTAGTCCTCATGTTTCTTGAGTACCCCTTGACACCCTATTTTGTATTCCATCTCCTTCGACCCTGTATGTGACATTCAGAACAATTATGGACAATATACAATGCATATTCTTATTTATTCCTTCTGATGTTCATCTACACATGCTTGGATGAGAAAAATTTGGACTAGTGACATCGCCATGAGCAATCAATCATCCCAAACATCAATAGATCGGCAAGGCCAAAGGTAAATATGCATACATTGTGTTCCTCATATGTTTACCAAACAAATATCCTCAACTATTTATTCATCTATGCGACGGTAAATATGTTGATGTCATCTACAACACATACTTTGAAGCTCACAAGAAGTATCAACGAGCGCAAGTGAGATGTCAAACATAGTGCAAGTTCCACAGACTAAGAGGTTTGGTTGCGAAACTCTGGCTCCATACTTCATACAAATTGTGCACCTACTTGTACATTTATGGCAGAAAAAAAGAAAACAAAAACATAATGTAGACTACCATTCACATTATTTTTCTTGTTCAAAAACTATCAACAGGTCTAAACTTATAACACCCAAAATACTATCAATAAAGGGCTTGAACAACCGCTAAACTGGACAAGTGTTCATTGGGGACATAATAGTAGTCTATAGCACCTACTTGGACAAGGAAAACAAAACTAGATCCATTATGTGTGCTGACATGACAAACAACGAAGCCCTGATGACAAACACACTTACTATTCCCACACAATTTGTCCATAAACATGAATAAAAGATATTTCCAGGTAATGGGACATCCATTACAAATTTTAATATATTTCCCAAAATAGTATATGACCGTGGTGATTGTGATCGGATTATATCACTCAAGGAAACAAGTATTGTGGAAAAAATTCTTGCTATTTGTTCAGAATATCGTTTCATCCCGAACACAACTATCAACCAACTTGCACACAACAACAACACTTACCCAATCAAAACCATTGGTGCAGCTGTCACACTCGCGAGAAAACTTGTCTCACAACACATTCTCCATATAAAAGATGGAGAGTCAGACAATGACAAGGAAATGGTACCGTTCTCCATATCCATATTTGTCATTTACTTTCACATGTCCATGTATCTCGGTTATATTACAAAACTATTGCACTGTTCCATGTTGCAGTTGCAATTGTTTGACACCTATTCAAATTTGTTTTCCTCAATGGAACAACAATTGCATAAAGGGAGATTTTTACTTATGCTCTTCAAAAATATAACAAAGAAAAGAGATGTTAAAGAAATGATCTTTCACAGAACCCAAGCAACATTTGTAATAGAATTGCAAACAGACATAGTATAGGATCTCAAGAAACTAACTAGCTCTACAATTGTTGTGTGTATACATCTACAATTTCATCCTCACTTTGCTCATACAATTTTCCTTCACCAATTTTCTGCAGTTTTTATTTTTTTGTTGTGTAGTTGTATATTATATTATTCAATATATTAACTGCTATGCTCACATGCCCAGGTTGAGGGTGTTTTGGTTGTAGTGAATGCATACTCGGCCCCCTTCGAGCCTGTATGTGCCAAATGAAACTCTCTTTCTTTTTCTTCTTCTTTCATAAATGATGATACAATTGATTGTCTGTGATGCAGTAAAAAATGTCCTTACATATATAGAAATTGCTTCAATGCTGCCATCTGAACCGTGGGCAACACAATCGTACATTGTACAATTAGAAAGCCTATGTTACAAGATGTGCTTCCTGGGTTAACAAAATTTCCATATGAAGTATACCTACATAAAAAGGAAAACAGTGTCTACATGTTGCACGAATTTCAGATATATAACAAATTTACCTTAAATAAGGACAATGCAATATTGCATATTGGCTGAAAAAAAAAATCATATCAAGATTTGGCAGGAAATGAAAAATCTCATGTGTTTCTGTAATATTTCTTCAATACCCAAATGAATGTTTGTCGGACTCGAGTTCTTCGGAGTTTACATCTATGGCTGTAAAATTTTCTTTCCATAGATTTTGTCTCTTTTTGTGCACTTGAAGAAACAAGGAGAATCTAACTACAAATCAAATCGTTGTTGTTATTTTGATGTTTTTTTCATCTCCTTGTAAGAAGTTTGCATATTTGTTGGGGTGTCCACATGAAAAAAAAATGGTGGCTAGCTGTGGATTTGTTGGAGGAGTCTGCACCTTTTTGAGTGCCCAAATTGGAAAAATGTTTTCCAACTATATAGCCATGGCATGATTTATGCATTTTTTGGGTACCCAAATAAAAAAGAAGATGATATCCAACTATTCATTTATGGTATGATATCTACATTTTCTCGATGCCCTAATTGAAAAAAAATGGCTCAACATGGATTGAAGCATGAGCTTGAGATCTTCATAACTCGCTATAGAGATTGGGGAGTTTGAGCATTGGAATTCATATAGGCAAGTGCATTTATTGTTGATGTACAAGTGCATAAGATTGTTCAGTCCAGAAATGGGAAGCATGAGGACAAACCCCATGCAAAGTATCCAATTGTGAATAACTCAGGGCCATCCTTTGAACCGTCGAAATGGCTTCCTCCTCTGGGCAAAAACATCATGCATTTCCAATAATATCAGAATTTTGGCATTGTTAAAAATGGTAGTTATAGAACATGGAACTATCAGAAGAAAATGTCCATAGTGATCTTGCTTCATGGTAAAATAGTAATCGACAAGTTTCTTATTCCCCATTTGGGGGTTTGGTTATAGCTAGGATACAATGGCGAAGCTCCTCTGGTTTTGTTTTGTCTTGTGTTTGGTAAACTTTTGTTCATATCTCATGGCCCCGATTATTTTCTCATGGGAACATATACCAGATGTAAGAGAAAACCAATGCCATGTGTGTTTGTTGACACAGGGGCAGACCCAAGGTTCAGCTCCAAGAGCGCACCAACAAGCCCTAACTACTGGCCCTTTCGGAAACACTTGCATGGAAAATGCAGTCTCACCCAAACCAGTTATGAGGGGGTTGCAGGATAGAGATGTCTGCAATCAGAAGGAATGCAAAGTGGATTCACAACAACCAACACACAACAATCTAGTATTCTTTATCTTCTTACAACCTACTGTGCTTAGTTATATCTCAGATCTATCACATTATCATCATAGCATCATATCAAATGACAAAGAATACACCATCAATCACACACGACACAAGATATACGTGGTTCACCCTCTCTCTAGGGCTACGTCCACAAAACTGTGCTTTATAATATATTAATATGAAAGCATACAGTTCTGATCTACGCTCTTAGCTAGTAGATCTTCTACTATTCTCTCTCTTTATCTATCTTTATCCCTTCCCTGTGCACCCAATTGTAGGGTTGATCTTCAAAACCAACTGAAGATCTTACAACACAGAATGATCTCATGATACAATACTTCTCTCTCAATAACAATCTCTCCTCATAACATTCCCGAACTCTCTATCAACAACATTAATGACAATCCTACCCAGGTCCTCTTGTCCTTTATTTATACATTACAATCACTCATCAACTTCCTTAGACCAAGACCTAAGTGTCAAAACCCTAGATAGAAAAATCCTAAGTGTCCAAAACCCTAGGTCAATTTGATCTACGTTATCAGGGCTTCGCTAGACTGTATTTCCTTCCTTCTCGCGCAGTGCTCCAAAGCATCCAATGGTGGCTTTTACCGCTTGTTGATTTGTCCATGATCCATGTTCCTTGTTGATCTGTCATCCTCGATCTCCTTGTCCAATGAATTGCTTTCTCTTACTTCTCTCCATCTTTTATGCTATTTTTCTCGCTTTGACCCAGTAATAGTCACTGTGTCATCCGTGCAGTTCACATTTTTCATTTTCTTCCTTGATCTTCACTTACTTCCATAACCAAGGGCTAGCAGGCCCCCAACACTCACCTATGACTCATCCCAAGGCACTTCAGATATGATCGTCCTGCTTTTCTTCGTCTTCGGACTGTGCAGGGAAGCCTTTGCTTTATGTTCTATGCCTCCTTTCCTTCCTTGTGCAGACTATATTTTTTTTTTTTGGTACCCAATTTCAAATACACCCGGTACCTAGATAATTTTCCTCATTCTTTTACTAAGAACTGCGGGGAAACTGGTTGTCATAATACAATTTCAACTGGCTCCTGTTCACCAAACTTTCCTTTCATTCACCATTCAAATTCTTCAACTGCGTAGCTCCTCCTTCTGTAACATAGACAAATTCATATGGTCCGATCCAGTTTGTTCGGAACTTTCCTGGATGCTTCATGAACTTACTATCGTATACTAGTACTAGATCACCTTGCTTAAATTCCTTCTTCTTGATGTGTCTGTCGTGGTAGGCCTTCTCTCTTTCTTTCTGGACCTGTTGATGGAATCCTGCAATGAATTTGTATTCTTCAAGTTCAACCAACTATGCAAGCCTCTCTCGAACAACACCAGCGTCATCCATTTCTGTAAAGGAAACAATTATTAAGATTGGTACCAAATATTCCATTGGGACAACGACTTCGAGGCCATAAACCAACTTAAAAGGGGTCTGCATTGTTAGCTTCTTGCAAGTGGTTCTATAGGCTCATAGTACTGTTGGTACTCTTAAATCCCAGTCATCCCTGTTGACACTGCAAATCTTCATTAGTGTTGTCTCCAAGGTCTTGTTGAATGCTTCAATGGTCCCATTTTCTTGTGGATGGTAAGGTGTGCTCTTTTGATGGTGAACTTCAAACTCCTCATTCAAAGATTCAACAGTCTTGTTGATGAAATATGTGCCTTGATTGCTCATAAGGATCTTCGGGCATCTAAACCTGGTTATGATGTCATCAAATATGAAGCACGCAGTTGTAGTGGAACTATAGTCCTTAACTACTCTTTCTTTGGCCCATCTAGTCAATTACTTTGTCACAGTGATTATGTATCTTGCTCCTATGCGCTTTCCTGGTGGGTTTATAGGTCCTACGAACTTGATGGCCCATTTATCAAATGCTTGTAGAGTCAATTGTGGTGCTAATGGAATTTCATCTTTTCTGGATGGTTTCCCAACTCTTTGGCATACATCACAGGCTCTGTAATAGTCCTTAGCATCTCTGTGTAGGGTAGGCCGCCAAAGGCCAAATCTAAGAACCTTCTGCATTGTTGATTTCCTTGCATAGTGTCCTCCTGTGATGCCTTCATGAGCTTTTGCAAGGATCATCGGTCACTCTACTTTCATAACACACCTCCTCAATATCTCATCAGGTCCCATTTTGTATAGTTTTCCAACTATAAGTGAAAATTCTATAGTGCGCACTACTAGTTGTTTCTTCTGGGTGATTGTATAACTAGGTGCCATTCCTATTGATAGGAACTGGACTATTTATGTGAAGTGATCATCGATCTTTATAATGGATAGAAACTATGCATCCGACAATCTATCCTCCAAACTAGTAGGCTCTTATACATGTTCCAAACTTGACAAGTGATCAAGACCTTTGTTCATTCTCCCTGGATTAACTACGATCTCAAAATCATATTTCTGAAATAGCATAAGCCACCTGCATATTCTCCCCCACAACACTGGCTTGTTGACTAGGTATTTTAGCACAGAGTAGTTAGTAAACATTTTAAAGTGTCCTCCCAACAAGTAGTGGCAGAACTTCTGCAGCGCATACACCATGGATAAACCTTCTCTTTTAGTGGTGGTTTAATTGATCTCAACTATTGATAGCTTCCTGCTAGCAAAGGCTAACATGTGGTCAATGTCTCCTACTCCTAGTTGTGCTAACACAACTCCCAATGCAATAGAAGATGCATCGACATGCACGTGAAATTCCTTACTCCAATCTGGGAAAACCGGAATAGGCACAGTAACCATTTTCTATTTCAGTGTGTCGAAGCTCTGTTGGCATTTTTCTATCCAGTGAAATTGACAGTATTTCTTCAAAAGATTCTCCATGGGTCTTGTAATCTGGGAATATCCTTTAATGAACTTCCCGTAATATCCTATGTGTCCCAGTGCAGTGCGCAGCTGTTTGACTAAAGTAGGAGGGGGTAGATCAACTATGATGGAAATTTTAGATGGATCTACCAGCAATCCTTGCTTGCATACAATATGACCTAACAACACTCCAAATGATGAAAATAAAATGCAGTTTTTCAGGTTTAAGGAAATATGACATTGCCTGCACTTGTCCAACATTGGCCTTAAACAGTCGATATGATTCTTCATTTTCTCGATGCCCTAATTGAAAAAAAGGGCTCAACATGGATTTAAGCATGAGCTTGAGATCTTCATAACTCGCTATAGAGATTGGGGAGTTCGAGCATTGGAATTCATATAGGCAAGTGCATTTATTGTTGATGTACAAGCGCATAAGATTGTTCAGTCTAGAAATGGGAAGCATGAGAACAAACCCCATACAAAGTATCCAATTGTCAATAACTCAGGCCCATCCTTTGAACCATCGAAATGGCTTGCTCCTCTGGGCAAAAACATCATGCATTTCCAATAATATCGGAAATTTGGCATTGTTAAAAATGGTAGTTATAGAACATGGCACTATCAGAAGAAAATGTCCATAGTGATCTTGCTTCATGGTAAATTAGTAATTGACAAGTTTCTTGTTCGCCATTTGGGGGTTTGATTATAGCTAGGATACAATGGCGAAGCTCCGCTAGTTTTGTTTTGTCTTGTGTTTGGTAGAGTTTTGTTCATATCTCATCGCCCTGGTTATTTTCTCATGGGAACATATACCAGATGTAAGAGAAAACCAATGCCACGTGTGTTTGTTGGCACAGGGGCAGACCCAGGGTTCAGCTCTAAGAGCGCACCAACAAGCCCTAACTATTGGTGCTTTCGGAAACACCTACAAGGTAGATGCAGTCTCACTCGAAGCAGTTATGAGGGGGTTAAAGGATAGAGATGTCTACAATCAGAAGGAATGCAAAGTGGATTCACAACAACCAACACACAAAAATCTAGTATTCTTTATCTTCTTACAACCTACTGTGCTTAGTTATATCTCAGATATATCACATTATCATCATAGCAGCATATCAAATGACAAAGAACAGACCATCAATCACACATGGCACAAGATATACGTGGTTCACCCTCTCTCTAGGGCTACGTCCACAAAACTGTGCTTTATAATATATTAATATGAAAGCATACAGTTCTGTTCTACGCTCTTAGCTAGCAAATCTTCTACTATTCTCTCTCTTTATCTCTCTTTATCCCTTCCCTGCGCACCCAGTTGTAGGGTTGATCTTCAAACCCAACTGAATATCTTACAACATAGAATGATCTCACGATACAATACTTCTCTCTCAATAACAATCTCTCCTCATAACATTCCCGAACTCTCTATCAACAACAATAATGACAACCCTACCCAGGTCCTCTTGACCTTTATTTATACATTAAAATCACTCACTCACTTCCTTAGGCCAAGAACTAAGTGTCAAAACCCTAGATACCAAAACCCTAGGTGTCCAAAAGCCTAGGTCAATTTGATCCACGTTTTCAGGTCTTCGCCAGCCTGTATTTCCTTCCTTCTTGCGTGGTGCTCCAAAGCATCCAACGATGGATTTTACCACTTGCTGATTTGTCTACGATACATCTTCCTTGTTGATCTGTCATCCTCGATCTCCTCGTCCAACGACTTTCTTTCTCTTACTTCACTCCATCTTTTATGCTCTTTTTCTCGCTTTGACCCAGTAACAGTCACTGTGTCATCCATGNGTTTTCAGGTCTTCGCCAGCCTGTATTTCCTTCCTTCTTGCGTGGTGCTCCAAAGCATCCAACGATGGATTTTACCACTTGCTGATTTGTCCACGATACATCTTCCTTGTTGATCTGTCATCCTCGATCTCCTCGTCCAACGACTTTCTTTGTCTTACTTCACTCCATCTTTTATGCTCTTTTTCTCGCTTTGACCCAGTAACAGTCACTGTGTCATCCATGCAGTTCACATTTTTCATTATCTTCCTTGATATTCACTTACTTCCATAACCAAGGGCCAGAAGGCCCCAATCACTCACCTGTGACTCGTCCCGAGTCACTTCAAATATGATCCTTCTGCTTTGCTTCATCTTCGGACTGCGCAGGGAAGCCTTTGCTTTATGTTCTATGCCTCCTTTCCTTCCTTGTGTAGACTATATTTTCTGTTTCTGGTACCCAGTTTCAACTGCACTTGGTACCTAGATAATTTTTCTCATTCTTTTACTGAGAGCTATGGGGAAGATGGTTGTCATAATAAAATTTCAACCAACTCCTGTTCACCAAACTTTCCTTCCATTCACCATTCAAATTCTGCAACTGCGTAGCTCCTCCTTTTGTAACATAGGCAACTTCATATGGTCCAATCCAGTGTGTTCGGAACTTCCCTGGATGCTTCATGAACTTACTATCGTATACCAGTACTAGATCACCTTGCTTAAATGCCTTCTTATTGATGTGTCTGTCGTGGTAGGCCTTCTCTCTTTCTTTTTGGACCTGTTGATGGAATCCTACAATGAATCTGTATTCTTCAAGTTCAACCAACTGTGCAAGCCTCTCTCGAACAACACCAGCGTCATCCATTTTGTAAAGGAAAAAATTATTAAGATTGGTACCAAATATTCCATTGGGACAACGACTTCGAGGCCATAAACCAACTTAAAAGGGGTCTGCATTGTTAGCTTCTTGCAAGTGGTTCTATAGGCTCATAGTACTGTTGGTACTCTTAAATCCTAGTCATCCCTATTGACACTGCAAATCTTCATTAGTGTTTTCTCCAAGATCTTGTTGAATGCTTCAATGGTCCCATTCGCTTGTGGATGGTAAGATGTGCTCTTTTGATGGTGAACTTCAAACTCCTCATTCAAAGATTCAACATTCTTGTTGATGAAATATGTGCCTTGATCGCTCATAAGGATCTTAGGGCATCTAAGCCTGTTTATGATGTCATCAAATATGAAGCGTGCAGTTGTAGTGGCACAAGTCCTTAACTTCTCTTGCTTCGGCCCACTTAGTCAGGTACTTTGTCGTAGTGATTATGTACCTTGCTCCTGTGTGCTTTCCTGGTGGGTTTATAGGTCCTACGAACTTAATGGCCCATTTCTCAAATGCTTGTAGAGTCAATTGTGGTGCTAATGGAATTTCATCTCTTCTGGATGGTTTCCCAACTCTTTGGCATACATCACAGGCTCTGTAATAGTCCTTAGCGTCTCTGTGTAGGGTAGGCCACCAAAGACCACCTCTAAGAACCTTCTACGTTGTTGATTTCCTTGCATAGTGTCCTCCTGTGATGCCATCATGAGCTTCTACGAGGATCATCGGTCACTCTACTTTCATAACACACCTCCTCAATATCTCATCAGGTCCCATTTTGTATAGTTGTCCAGCTATAAGTGAAAATTCTGCAGCGCACACTACTAGTTGTTTCTTCTGGGTGATTGTATAACTAGGTTCCATTCCTATTGATAGGAACTGGACTATTTCTGCGAAGTGATCATCGATATTTATAATGGATAGAAACTATGCATCCGACAATCTATCCTCCAAACTAGTAGGTTCTTATACATGTTCCAAACTTGACAAGTGATCAGGACCTTTGTTCATTCTCCCTAGATTAACTACGATCTCAAAATCATATTCCTGAAATAGCAGAAGCCAAATGCATATTCTCCCCCACAACATTGGCTTGTTGACTAGGTATTTCAGCACAGAGTAGTTAGTAAACATTTTATAGTCTCCTCCCAACAAGTAGTGGCAGAACTTCTACAGCGCATACACCATGGATAAACCTTCTCTTTTAGTGGTGGTTTAATTGATCTCAACTATTGATAGCTGCCTTCTAGCAAAGGCTAACATGTGGTCGATGTCTCCTACTCCTAGTTGTGCTAAAACAACTCCCAATGCAATAGAAGATGCATCGACATGCACATGAAATTCCTTACTCCAATCTGGGGAAACCAAAATAGGCACAGTAACCATTTTCTATTTTAGTGTGTCGAAGCTCTGTTGGCATTCTTCTGTCCAGTGAAATTGACAATATTTCTTCAAAATCTTCTCCATGGGTGTTGTAATATGGGAATATCCTTTAATGAACTTCCTGTAATATCCCATGTGTCCCAGTGCAGTGCGTAGCTATTTGACTGAAGTAGGAGGAGGTAGATCAACTATGATGGCAATTTTAGATGGATCTACCAACAATCCTTTCTTGCATACAATATGACCTAAAAACACTCCAAATGGTGAAAATAAAATGCAGTTCTTCAGGTTTAAGGAAATATGACACTGCTTGCACTTGTCCAACATTGGCCTTAAACATTCAATATGATTCTTCAGTAAACTAAAAACAGTCCAATCATTAAAGTATGCTTCAAGAAATTTATGCAGAAACTCCTTGAATGATTCAACCACCACCCTGGAAAAGATGGCTGGGGCATTCTTCAATCCAAATGAAATCACTGTATACTGGTAGGATCCCCATTCTGTTGCAAATGTGGTCTTATGGTGATCTTCCTTGGCAATCCGGATCTGATGGTATCTTGAGAATCCATCTGTAAAAGAATATACCTCCTGGCCTCCCACATTATCTAACACTTCGTCAATGAATGGTGTAGGCAAGGGGTTATGAAAACATGAATCGTTCAGCTTCCTGAGATCTACATAGACCCTAATCTCTCATGTCTTCTTGTCTTGTACCACCATAGAGATTATCCATTCTGATTCTTCCACAATTTCTATGATCCCTTCTTCCAACATTCTGTCGAGCTTCATCTTCACTTTGTCCTTATATTTAGGGTTCAATCTGTAAGGTCTATGTTTGAATGGTCTTGCATCTGGCTTCAAAGGGATCCTTGTCTCTGCCATATGCCCTTAAATTTCCTTCATATCAGTGAACTTGGTGGGAAACAAATCCTAATATTCATGCAGTAATTCGGTAATCTTGTCAATAGTGGCGGCATCCCAATAATCTCCAACATTTGCAAGATTTGGCGTTTGCTTTGTCCCAATATTGACTTTCTTGATCTTGATCGGTTGTCCAATAAATGGTATCTCAACTCCTGGTCCTTCTATGTATCTTTGGCCTTATGTTTCGATGATGTTCACCTTCCCAGGATCATCATCTTCATCAACATTGATGTTGTAATGGCCTTGTAGTTTTTGGAGAGGCGCATTCCATGCCTCCTTTTCTTGCTCCAAAGGGAGGCTAGAGGCTTCCTCAAACACTTTATGTCTTACAATTTGTAATGATTGGTCTACTGAAGGATATTGTCTTTCAAATAAGAAGGTAGTTACAAAATTTGGGGTCATACCTTCCCAAACTGTAGTGATGAGGCGCAAATCTACTTGAAGATACCAGTTGATAGGGTTGGTGTCCATTGTGTTAATGAATTTGTGCACCCACTTCTCTTGAGGAATATTTCTCCAGGCTTCCTCGCAACTTTGCACATGGTCCTTCGGAAAACTTCAACCTGTATACCGAACTTCACATCCTTTTACTTGTGCTGAGAACCACATTGTCATCAAAGTACGACATTGTACCAAGTCTGTAATGTTGTGTTTGTGTGTCCCCCACCATCTTCTTGGTGTGGCTTTCAGGGTCTCATTCATTGCCAACAATATTTGTTGCGTTGGTACAATTTCTTCAAAGTCTAATAAGAAGGATTCTAAAGGATTTAGACAATCAAAGGTGGGTAAGTTACTTACCATTGTGTCGATCCAACAAACCTCCCTAGTTAGTCTAAAGCATATCCTTGTAGATACTTCGTACATTTTATTCTGCTAGTTCTCCAACACTTCTTCTGAGTCTAATTAACATGCGTTGTCACTTTGCGAGATTAATTTTCCATCTACTGTAGGATTAATGTAATCCTGCTCTCTAGCTGTTAATTTGTATATGTTTTCCAGTTCATATGCACAGTCTTCTTCTATGATGGGCTCTGTGTATCGTTGGACTTCATCAGGATCTAATGGTGCGATGACCCTAAGTCCATATCCTTCAAACGTCATTCATATTTTCTTTAAATCAACCACAGTGGAGTTATTGAAAGCCCAATCGATTCCTAACAGTGCAGACTAAGGAAAGCTATCATAAACTATCTCAATTACCTCAAAATTTGCAAACGTCCTTACTCCGTCGATGTCCACAGGAACATGTTCCAATATTCCGAAGGGGCTTACTGCCTTCTGGTTATCCATCCTAAGCCTAATAGGAGAATAGATCAGCTTAGGTTTTCCCATTAGGGCCCAGGTTTGCTTCGTCATGACATTAACCTCCGAGCCCAAGTCGAGGACCACATAGTCTATATCATACTCTCCAATTTGAGCATTCAAGTGTAATTCCTTATTTTTCCTTCTCTTCTTGGATAGTTGATGTACTTCTTTATTCAGTAAAGGATCTACCCTTCCTATCTCATATTTTTTGACCAAATTTTGCAGTTCTTGTATAGCTTTCTCATCTTTAATAAGCTCTATAAATGTGTACAAGAAACTAACAAGTTTACTTTCCTATTTTACATCTCTAGGAAAAGTAGACTGATCGAATGCCAGAGGCATTCCACATTCTCTTACTTCTGGTCGTGTCTTCGATGAAGAGCCTTGGTCTCCCCTGAATTCTCTTATTTCCTCCTCGAACATTTGTTTTTCTTTCTTTGCATCAAAATTTTGTGTCTTTTCTGTAGCTTTCCTAACTCTTGATTCTTCTGTAGCCTTTCCTTGGGTCATTTTGTCTTCTCCTGTAAAAATGCCTCCTCTAGTGATAACAACGAATCTAGGGTCTACTTCGCGGGGTTCTTATTTGATCAATTTTATCTGTGGGTTCTGCTGAGGTCCCCGTTTCTCTTGAAGTTTAGCCAGCAATGTTGGACATTCCTCGATAACATGCTCGAAAGAGTTGCAATAGATGCAAGTCATACAAGGGTTCTGAAAGTCCCTTTCCAAGTGTCCTAGCTGTGCACAGTTATAACAGATTATCTGTCCTCAACTTCGACCCATACCTCCTCCTCTTCCTCTTCCTCTGAAACCACCATGAGGGTTGAAGTTTCCTCTCCTAGGGGAGTTATACTGTGTAGTGTTTCCTTCTTGTTGTACTTTGCCTTGAATCTTGTATATATCACTTGAAATTTCATGCATGAGATTGTAAGCCCTACAATCCCTATCATCATGTCCCATGGACTTACAGAATGTGAAATACAAATTTGTGGGTGTATGAACATATGTTTGCATGTAGTAGCACTCACCAGGGCGATGTCTATTTCTGCATACCTCGCACAAGGGTAGGGTAACTTGTTTCAAGGGGCTCAGAGCTCTAGAGGTCAAGTATTCATGGAATAAGGGACAATGTTCCTTTTCATGGCCTTTTGATTTGCATCTAACACACCAGATGTCTTCTCTTTTATATTTTGCCTTGTATTTCTTCATATCTTCGACCTGTAGAGACAAACTAGTTATTTGACTCAAGATTTGACTCATACCTGAACTAGATTCTCCCATAGGGGTTGATTCTAGCTTCATGCAGATCTACAATGCCTTAGACTGTGAAGAAATCTTCTGTTGCATCAGAGTAACTTTGATGTGTGGTAAGAGGGCATCAATGAACCATTATTTGTTCTGTTCATCTGGAATCTGAAAAGTCAACCGACCTGTTAGGGTCTTGAACCTTTGATCGAATTCCCAAACAGGTTCAGCTACTTTCTTCTTGATCTCTTTCAGATCCGTAATACATTGTGACTCCAACTTAGGTTTCTTGAACTCTACAATCAATGCATTCTTAATCTCATTCAGCGACTTAGGTTGTGCAAGTCCTTAGACAAGCTTCATGTACCAGCTTAGTGCGCGATCTCTTAGGGTAGTACTGAACTGATCTCTTTTAACAGCTTCGTTGGTGACATTATTAATATTACATACGGCTTCGCATAGGAACCAATGCTGATCAGGATCTTCAGATCCATCTCCCCTAAAGATATGGAGCCTCATCTCATCTGGCATAGAGATTCCTACGTTTCCTGTCTGAGTATATGTTGAACTGCTAGTAATAGTACTCTGAGGGCTCTGGCGAATCTGAATGTTATGATTGCTTAGTGTTGCTGAAACAACAGGGGAAGTGATAGTACTTACTTCAATGGTTTGCGCAGTTCCTGAAGTTTTTGGTTCTTCTCGACGAGGTTCTTCAGCTTCCTCTTTCTCTTCCCTAATGAGTTCTGAATGCTCTTCATTTGTCATATCTGCCTCTTCTCCATTGTAGAAACCCTCATCCCTGCAGTTCTGCTTAAACAGGTTCGCAAGATGAACTTCTCTGAATTCTCTACCACTGAACGTATGTCCATCCTCTGTGTCATCGTCACTGTATGAATTCTTGAACATTAGCTTTTTCCAATTCGACCAACTACTATATCTTCAAGATGCTCTTCTCATGTAATAGAATCTTGATCCTCAACTTCAAAAAATGTAAACATTTTCTTGTGGGTCCCTTAAAAAAATATCTTTGGGCTTGGCTATATGACTTTACTCCATCAACAACAAACTCGGTGATATAACCTCCAATGGTGCTATCAAACCAGTGATCTACTGCTCTTGACACAACGTTATAAACTCTTAACCTTCTTGATCAAAACTGACATCCAAACCACAGGTGGCCTGGATCAGATCTCAAATTGGGTATCTGCTAACCTAGCTAACCACTCATATAGCTCTTGATGGATTCCTCCAAAGAAAATTTTATGTATATCAATAATATATATCCCTCCAACCAATCCTCTGTACTAAGATTAAGGTTCTTGTTCCGGGCTTCAACAAAGTCCTTTTCTTGATCTTCTATCCACTTCTGAATCTTTCTCTTTGATGGAAACCACCTTGACATTTCCTAAAGAAGATTCATGTCCCAGCAGTGGAACCATTTGTTGGCACAAGGGCACACCCAGGGTTCAGCTCCAAGAGCGCACCCAAGCCCTAACTACTGACCCTTTCGGCAACGCCTACGAGGCATATGAAGTCTCACCTGAAACAACTATGAGGGTGTTGCAGGACAGATATGTCTACAACCAAAAGGAATACAAAGTGGATTCACAACAACCAACACACAACAATCTAGTATTCTTTATCTTCTTACAAACTACTGTGCTGATTTATATCTCAGATCTATAACATTATCATCATAGCGGCATATCAAATGACAAAGAACAGACCATCAATCACACACGACACAAGATATAGGTGGTTCACCCTCTCTCTAGGGATATGTCCCCATAAATGTGCTTTATAATATATTAAGATGAAAGCATACAATTCTGATCTACACTCTTAGCTAGCAGATCTTCTCTTCTTCTCTCTCTTTCTCTCTCTTTCTCCCTTCCCTGCACACCCAACTGCAGGGTTGATCTTTGTACCCAACTGAAGATATTACAACACAGACTTCTTTCACGATACAATACTTCTCTCTCAATAGAAATCTCTCCTCATAACATTCTCGAACTGTCTATCAACAACAATAATGACAACCCTACCCAGGTCCTCTTAACCTTTATTTATACATTACAATCACTCATTGACTTCCTTAGGCCGATACCTAAGTGTCAAAACCCTAGGTGTCCAAAACCCTAGGTCAATTTGATCTGTGTTTTCAGGGATTTTCCAGCCTGTCTTTCCTTCCTTCTCGTGCGGTGCTCCAAAGGATCCAACGATGGATTTTCCCAGTTGCTGATTTGTCCACGATCCATGTTCCTTTCTGATCTTTCATCCTCGATCTCCTCATCTAACGAATTTCTTTCTCTTACTTCACTCCATCTTTTCTGCTCTTTTGCTCGCTTCAACCCAATAACAGTCACTGTGTATTCCACGCAGTTCACATTTTGCCTTTTCTTCCTTGATGTTCTCTTACTTCCATAACCAAGGGCCAACAATTGTTTTTTTATATATCAAATTGTTTGATGCATGGGTCGATGTGTATCTCTATGGACCCTTGTGGGATCTCACTTGGCACCTTCTGTGTTCATGTGTTGCCCTATGCCTCAACTTTCAATACATTTGGTGTTTACTTGGTTCTTCGTTGTATGTTTTGTTATGGAAAATTAATGATACATTCATTATCTTGGCGGTTTTTCTATAATCTTAAAGAATATACATGACCTGGTTTTCCTTTTAATATAGGCTCTCTAATGAAAATGTAGTATGTGGCTCGTTTTAGCACTTTTCCTTGATCGATGAACTTAGCAAAATTCATCTCCAGGAATATTTTGAAATAAAAGGATATATACTATGTGAAGTCTAATGGAACAATCATATCAACCACATAACATTAAAATTCAAATTCGTCTTAAAATTCAAATTCGTCGTTTTTATACTTACGGTGAAGATGATAGTACAATAATTTTACTTAAACATCCCAATATTGATTTTTTTGTGGCTTTTCGATGCTTCTCTTACACAAACATATCCTGGAAACTATAAGCATGGCTCGCTTTATCTATTCCTTGATTGAAGATCATATTCACTTGTTTAATGAACTACATAGTTACTGTTAAGACCATCAATGGGCATTTATTAAACCAATTCCCTCTTCCAAAAATTGACATCCCCTTTCTTTTTTCTCTTTTCTTTCCCTTTCTAGTTACTTATTCATTTTTCGAAAAAAATTCTAGGTGTGGGGGTTGGTGGATTCACGTCTCTATATTTCCACTGATACTTTTATATCAAAAGTCCAAACGACCGCTTCTTCGTTTCATATTCACTAAAAAATTTGGATCGCAGGTTCCCAGTTAGGCGGGCTCAACATTGTGTTTCCATTGTTCTGTTGCCTGCAAACAACACCCAGACCTTTCCCGATCTACAAATTGGAAACCAAATTCCCCTTTATTTTTTCTCGTTTTCTTTCCCTTTTTGGTTACTTAGTCGCTTTTATGAATGTATCATTTTTTCGAATGTATCATGCTTTTATATACAAAACCCAAAGTTCTGCAATATACAAATTGACCATCGAAGTCCGTCATTGTCCCATGTTTCATGTTACACATTTTGCAATCAAAAGTTGGGATACATACAATTTTACCATCGAGCCCTCACATCTCCCGAGTAGAACTCGTGGCCCTGTTTTCAAGCTCGTCAATATTCCCTGTTCGAACTATGTCTCATTCTTTTATATCACGAGTCTGACCAACCACTTACCCATTGCATACTTGGCCACTATTACCATCGTCGATTCCTGGCCAAGATTGTTGAACATTATGCTTCCATTGTTCCTCTACCTACAAACAACACCTGAAATTCCACAATATACAAATTGACCATCGAAATCCATCATTATGCCATGTTCCGTGTTACACATTCTTCTATCAAAAGTTTGGAGACATACAATTTTACCATCGGCCCCTCACGTTTCCTGAGTATAACTTATGACCCTATTTTGAATCCCTCTCGACCACTTTCCATACTTGGCCATTTTTTGGAATCTCTTTTGCAGGTTGGCGAGTGGACGAAATGTGAAATTCTTAATTTCTCTTCGCCATCCCCACCACCTTCACACTTCTTTCTAGATATGATATTATTAATCTTTAATGCTAATATCTCATCATGCAGGAACTGTTAAGATTGTCATTAATGTCTGAAAGGCTAGAGAATATTTTTCATTAATATGAATTAAACCAAGATTTGCAGAGAGTTGTGTTATCCTTTCCAAGTATTCATTTCAATCATCATGCAATCTCTTTCTCACATCGTCCGGTTGGCACCTTTACGAAATCTCTAATCCTTATTCACTCTTCATCATCACTGCCACCTTCGCACGTTTTTCTAAATATAAAATTAGTAAGCTTTAATGGTAACAACTCATTACGCACGAACCGTGGAGATTGTCATTGATCAACGAAAGTCTCGATGAGATCTTCCATTAATACACATTAAACCAATATTTGTGGAGGGTTATATTATCCCTTCTCAATTTTCGTTTCAAACATCATCTAGAGAAAACAAAAATTCTCGTTACCTTATGGCAGCAGTTCAACAACAGTTTTCTCCAGATACAGTAAACACCTTTGGGCATGATGGCCAGAGGTTCCAGTACTCTAGGGAATATTCTTACTACTCATCTCCGTCCCCCCAGGAGAAAAAAGGATATGGTCCCTTGGTGCACCGAGAGATATATTTCAAGACAAAGAATTCCAAGGCAACCCCGCCTGCTTAGACAACCTGCTTGCTTGCATTGATGGATGGCACAGAGGTTGATGCAGTCAATTTCAAGCTGGGAGAAGATGATATGATGGACGATGATGCATCAATGGATGATGGCAATGCAGACGTTGTCCCCACTCTTGCGCCCAAATTGAAATCAACCATAACGGGGGGCGATCGATAATTCGTTGACTTCATATTAATATGTCCTTTGACTATAAATCTTCGCATCATCTGTATTGTTCATACTATAGAAGTAAAAACATTATTTTTTATATAATAAAAAAACCTATATGTCATCGTCTCATTGGAGAATATATTGGAGGTCTTGTTGCTAGCTTCATTGTTCCCAATGTTGAAAATTTTTAGATATCCAAAGTTTTGAGCTTAGACGTTCCTTTTTAATTTTTATTACATTTTTACTGAAATGTTTACATACCGAAAGTTCTAATCATTGAAGTTGTTTTCTAATGTTTTTAGTAGAGGGACTATAGCGATCGATAATTTTTTGAATTCATATTAATATGTCCTTTTATTATTATTTCTATTTGTATTAGAATGTTTACATACTGAAGGTTTAGAGCATTGGCACTTTTTTTGAGGTGCTTCAATAGGCCTGACAGCTTAAATGCTTACATAGTGCGAGGTACTTAAATAGGCCCGACAACTTAAATGTTTGCATACCGCGAGGCCCTTAAATTGTAATGTCCCTGACCATCCATGCTGGGCCACGCAACACCAGAGAACTCTTACTGTTCTCTCTGTGGAACATACTGTAACATAGCTCAGTATCCAATTGAGCTATGCCACATAAATATTTCTTTGAAGGACTGCATGCAATTAAAATATACACACACATAACTCTTGCAGAAGCATTATACATAAAACGTAAACATACAAATACATATGTAAATACATGTATTCACACTGAAATAACAATAAACATATACATGCAACATATACAGGAAATACCCATAAAAATAAACACGTAAATAACAATGCATCATGTAAATTTATCACACAATTGGCACTTATCTTGGTAAGAATGTCACCAACTGTGTGTAGACCTTCCACGAACCTCCCA
>JASDQU010107252.1:87583-109009 GCA_032191745.1 Picea mariana | reverse complement strand
GCACGGAAACAACTGATTCACCCCCCCCCCTCTCAGTTTTCTAACAGTGTAGGTAGTCTTCCCATTTTGATGGTTTATCCATCACACACATCCTCAACATATCTTCAATCACTTTATTTACCCTCTTTGTTTGTCCATCTGATTCAGGATGATAAGTTGTGCTAAAATTCAAATTTGTTCCAAATCCATTAAATAATCCCTTCCAAAATTTTGAGGTAAATTTTGGATCTCTGTCAGACACAATTGTCTTGGGTATGCCATGTAATTTATCAATTTATTTCATATAAACATAAACAATGTTCGCTGCCTTGTGAGTAAGCTTAACTAGAACAAAATGGGCAGCTTTAGTAAGCTTATCCACCACTACCATGATAAAAACATGTTTCTTGTTTGTTCTGGGAAGTTTGGTGATGAAATCCATTGTTACAACTTCCCATTTCCACTTAGGAATGGGTAATGATTGTAGCAAACCAGCTGGGTGTCTATGCTCAGCCTTTACTTTTTGACATTTCAAACATCTGGCAATAAAATCAACAACCTCTTTCTTCATGCCTGGCCAATAATATTGGCTTTTGACAGCTGCAATACTTTTCTAATAACCTGGGTGTCCAACATAAGGTACATTATGCATTTCCCTCAATATCATTTTTTTCAACTCCTAGGAATTTGGTACATAAATTGTTCCCTTGTACATGAGAATTTCATCATTATCTAGCTTGTATTCCTCAATTTTCTACTGCAAAATACCTTGTTGTAATTTTGCCACTAATTCCTTGTATTGCAAATCTGATTCGGCATCCTCTGTAATTTTTTCTTTCAAATCTGATTGGTACATGCTAATGGCTGTAGCATGCAATTCATGTACTCTTCTGTTGAGTGCATCAACCAATTTGTTCTCTTTTCCCTTGATATGCTTTATATCAAAGTCATATTCACTTAGAAATTCTAACCATCTGGTTTGCCTAGCATTTAGAGTTGGCCGATCAAATAAATATTTCAAACCATTATGGTTTGTTCTTAGCTCAAACCTTTACCCATGAGGTAGTGTCTTCATTTCCTCAAGGAATGCACTATGGATGCCAAATCCAAATCATGAGTGGCATAGTGTCTTTCATGCTCTTTTAACTTCCTTGATTCATAACATATAACAAACCCATTTTGACTGAGGACTCCACCAAGTCCCTCTTTACATGCATCTGTGCATACAATGAAGTCTTCATTTGAGTCTGCAATCCTTAGTATTGGAGCACTTGTTAACAATTTTTTCAAGTTTTGGAAACTCTTTTCACAATCCATTGTCCACTGAAAATTCACACCCTTTCTTTGCAAGGAAGTGATTGGGTGTGCAATCTTTGAAAATCCTTCAATAAATCTCCTATATTAGCCTGCAAGACCCATGAATGATCTCACCTCTATCACATTCTTTGGCACTGACCATTCTCTAATGGCTTTTATCTTCTCAGGATCCACTGCTATCCCATCCTGTGAAATGATATGCCCCAAATAATGAATTTACTTATGATAAAATGAGCACTTGATCAATTTGGCATACAACTGATGCTCCCTTAATACTTGCAAAACCATCCTCAAATGATTCTCATGCTCTTCTTATGACTTAGAATATATAAGGATGTCATCCAAAAATATAATGACAAACTTGTCTAAATATTCTTGGAAAACACCATTCATTAAGCACATGAAAACATCTGGTGCATTTGACAACCCAAATGGCACCACTGTGAACTCATAATGACCATACCTTGTCCTGAAGGTGGTCTTGCTGATATCCTCCTCTTTAATCCTTACTTGATGGTATCCTGACCTGAGATCTATCTTTGAAAAGATATTTGCATCCTTCAATTGATCAAAAAGATCATCAATAATTGGTAGAGGATACTTGTTCTTAACAGTCACTTTATTTAAATTTCTGAAATCAATGCACAATCTTAATGTTCCATCTTTATTCTTCACAAACAAGACTAGGGCACCCCACGGTGACACACTTGAGCGTATATACCCCTTCTTCAGAAAATCTTCAAGTTGCATTTTCAACTCCTTCAGCTCCGGTGTACTCATTCTGTAAGGAGTCTTTGACACTGGAGCTACTCCCGGCATTAAATTTATAGAGAATCAATATCTCTCTTTGGGGGTAGTCCTGGTGCCTCCTTGAACACATCTTCAAAATCTTCCAGGACTGCATGATCTTCCAAATTTGACACCTTATCTTTATGTGTCTCTTCCATATGTGCTGCAAATATTTGACACTCTTTTCTGTAACATTTCTTTAGCTACAAAGATGAAATTTATTTTATGGTTACTACCCTGGGAATTCCCTGCACTTTCTTTTGGGTCCCTTCCTCATTCAAGAAATTAAATTCCTTGTTATGACAGTCTAGGATGACATGATGTTGGTCCAACCAATCCATCCCAATTAGACAGTCATAGGAACCTTAAAGGCAAGATCTTCAAATCTTCCCTGGTGTTCAGTCCATTCATGTCCATAAGACATGACTTAACCACATCATTAACTTTTGTTTTGGCTCTTGTAGCCAGCTACACCAACCAATATTTCCCATACTCGCTTCTTGGAAAATGAAAACTTTCCACCATCTTAGGATCTATATAACTATGACTATCTCCCGAATCAATTAAAATAGCAATGGTTTGGTTGTTGATCATACCTTCCACTTCAATCATATGTGACTGGTACTCTGCTTTCTTGTTGTCCAGGGCTGCATAGATCCTTGGCACATTTCTGCCCATGTCCTCCACTATTTCAGCTTGATGTACATTGTGAACAATTCTCCCTTTTTCACCTCTGCGAGGACAATCTGTGAACATATGATCTCCTTTACAACCCCAACATTGAATAGGTGGTTGTCTTGGCCTTTAACCCCCTGTTTCAATCGTTCTAGGATCTCTAGGAGTTTTCTGTCCCTGTGGAATATTTCTGAAGAATGATGGCTTAGATCCCTTCTTTCTCTGATCCACCTTGAATTTCTTTTTGTCTTCCCAAGTTTTTTGGAAAGTTGGCCTTCATTTTTGTAGATCATAAAGGCATTTAGCTTGCCTTATGGTCTCCTCCAATGTCTTAGGATTATCATATTGTATTTTGTCACTGATGAAGGATGGCAATCCACTCAAATACCTCTGAATCTTTACTGTCTCATCCTTTATGAAAGATACATACTTCAACAGTTCTAAAAACCTTCTCTCATATTCATGTATGGTCATACTCCCAAGCTTGAGTTCAAATAAATATTTCATTTTCTTGTCATAGTATCTCTTAGTCAAGTATTTCTTGTCAAAATACTTCTTGAATTCCCTCCAAGTAACATTTTTCTCTTTGATGTGATGCACTTGCACAAGTTGATTCCACCACATGGATTCCTTTCCCTTGAGTTGATAGATAGAAATTATACCTTTTGCATGAGAAGAATAATTATGAAATTTAAAATACTTTCTCATGCCCAACGACCATGTTTCTGCATCTTCATCCTTCTTGTGCTCACCATCAAATATATGAGGTTTGAATTTGTTCATTTATCCTCGTAGCTCATCCACCCCAGACCTCTTGTGCTTACTAACAGGGGATGGACTTGAGTTGATGTGTGATCTCTTATTGGAATGCCTCAGGGAGTGATGGTGATGTCTTCTAACACTTCTTTCTCTTCTTTTCTCATCAGGAGGTCGGCGAATTCCTGATTTTCTTGAGCCACTCTGCTTATCCAATTTATTTTCTATTATGTTCAAGATCTCCAATAAATTCTTTTTGAATCCATCTTTCTGCTCCTTGGCTCTCATAAGACTTTCATTATCATCTTTATGGATTTGGACATCCCTCTGCAAATTCTTAATGGTCTCTACCATATTCACGTTTTCATCCCTTCCTTCTCCATGCCCATTCCTCTTATTTCATCTTCTTGGTTATAATTCCCCTGTGCCTATTCCATTAATTTGGACTTTGTGTTTATTATGATATGATATAGTTGTTGTTAACTCTGCAAAATGTGCAGCCAACAAAACTTTGTCAGGCTAACTGTTTCAACAATTCATGAAAATTCTGAACCATTTTGGTTCAATAATATATAAGAAATATTTATTCTGATTTCATGAAAAATTGAATGACTTGATCAATTTTCTAGGTGAATAATTATATTCTGTTGTCCAAGACCTTTCCAACGCCTTCTCACATGCTCAATTCTGAGTCTAGTGCATAAAGTTATGGTCATTTGAAATTTCCCCATTAACTTTTCTGCTCATTTTTCAACTTGGCGCAACTTTGCGCTGTAATTAAGAATTTTTGCACCTAATCCATTACATTTTTTGTAGGATCTCAATTGGGTTTCCTCATATACATATTATGGACATTATGTCCAAGTTTCACTTCATTCTGGGTTCTGGGCTGCAAGTTACAGCCTGTTGAAGTTCTAGGCCAATTTGTGTTTTTGGTCTGGAATGCTACAAGTAGATTCTTTTCCATATTAAACACTTTTAGCATGCCCAAAAATTTAATTCAGATCTGGGAATGTATTCTATCGCTCAATATATATCCATTGACTGCTCTTGTGTCTCATTCAGATTTTGGAGAAGAAAATTATGGCTCTTTGAAGGTAGTTGGGTCTTATAATTTACCCTTCCCTATTTGTGTTGTAACTTTCTCATAAAAGCTTTGTTTGACAAACAGTTTACACCATTAGAAATCTCTCTCTGAGCTATTTTATTTGAGCTGCAAAGACCAAGTGTATCTTTGGTACACCTTTGTATCATGGTTTTTGATTTTCTAAAAACGCTCTTAAGGCCCTCAAAAACGCGCTGCAAAAAGATGATGTTCAAATGATATAAAATGTCGCAGAAAATCATGGGTTTTCTTTTGTTATTCATCCTCCAAATGACTATGCACACACAAATTTCCAACTTGTACACCCATATTTGAYGTGTAYAGCAACACCACAAGATAAATCGTGCTCCGCGCACCTATAACCATTGTGCATCACTTCTTTGTTGCGACAATAACTTGTGTGCACTATTTTTGTGTCGCGTGCCAGTATCAATCGCACGTTTTTTTTTTTTTTGTACAGTGCGCCAATATCCACAACGCACAATTTTTTTACCATGCATTGATATTCCTCGTGCATTTCAATCGATGTGTTGCACCCCTCCAAAGTTTAGTACGCCCCCAYCGCTCACCATTAACTAAATTGTTGCATGACAAAATATAACCACATTGCGCGCACACCAACCAAACTCGTCTGCGCTCTTCCAATACTATGCATACCACGTGCACCATTATTATGTGTGCATACACYGCACAAAGCTGAATTTAGTGCACGTACCCACACACCAACATTTTTCCRCGCGGCGCCAAAATTTAGTGCGCACACCCGCACACTAAAWTTTTTYCGTSCAGCACTGAAATTTAGCACGCACACCTGCACACTAACATTTTTCCGCGCGACGCCAAAATTTAGCGCGCGCACAAGCACGCCAATATCTTGCTGCACAGTGCCGAAATTTACCTATCACAATCTTTTCACTGCGAATGATGCATTTTTAGTGCACCCACCTGTGCACATTCATTTTTATGCACATCAATTCCTTGTGAATTCCGTTGCAGAAATTGGGGCTTTTGCTTAACTTTTTTCACCAATTTACCATAGACATTCTGCAACTATGAAATTTATTCAATTTCACCTTGATAACACCCGTTCAACTTCTGCAACAACAAATTGTTGTGGGTTGACATTTCTGGAACAAATTTACCCAAAAATCAGTCACGAATTGAGAATTTTATTTATTAATTTTGCTCCATCTGTCATGGCTACAATGTAACTTCAAATTCGACCAATTCCAGGTCTGAATTTGTTAAAACGGATATTAAATCAGTAATATCTCATCGCATGGCCGAATTTCTCCATTTTCTCATGAATTTAACAACAAGAATTGGGGCTTTTCCCAATTCTGTGTCGTTGCTTCCAAAACTTACCATGGACGCTCCGCAACTCAAAATTTGGCCTATTCGAAATAAATCTTCTGTGAATATTCGCTTCAACTGAAATTGCTTGGCCCATCCAGGCTCAGTGCTGAAACTAAARCTCTGATACCATGTTGTAACGTCCCCGGCCATCCATCCTGGGCCATGCTACACCAGAGAACTCTTACTGTTCTCTCTGTGGAACATGTTGTAACATAGCTCAATATMTAACTGAGCTATGCCACATAAATTTTTCTTTGAGGGACTGCATGCAATTAAAACATACACACACAAAAATCTTGCAGAAGCATTATACATAAAACATAAACATACAAATACATATGTAAATACACGTATTCACATTGAAATAACAGTAAACATATACATGCAACATATATAGGAAATACCCATAAAATAAACACATAAATAACAATGCAACATGTAAATTTATCACACAATTGGCACTTATCTTGGCAAGAATTTCACCAACTATGTGCAGACCTTCCATGAACCTCCCGGCCTTAGACCACATTGTTCATCACTCTCAACAGTGAGTCACCCTCGAGCTAGGACTAAACTCCACCCGGGTAAAGGGATTCCTAACCAGGCTAAAGGCTCATAGACAATAGGAAAGACTCCGTCTCAGGTGCCAACTCAAACTAACAACCTACAATCCCTCATTCCCCACATGCCTGTCCCACCCAGGAAGTGTGCCCCTTCTCTTCTCAACAGTCCTTTGGCTGCCAAACTTCCTTTCCGAGCTTCAGCAACAGGACGGACATGAAGTCTCAGAACACCGTAGCTGCAATTTAGCACTTCAGGAAATCAATCCCCAAAAATTCTCTCACCCAGAGAATTGCTCATAGGCCTGAAAACCCACCTCTTCAGTCCAAATCCCAAGATAACCAGCTACACCAACACCAAAAACGACTATGGATACGGGTTTGGGTACAGTCATAAAGATACAAAGGATAGCTCAATGGGTGTGTGCATGCTCATGGATGATTGACTAGATGAATCAAGGATGGAAGGAGTGATGGAAAGAATCATGGAAAAGATCATTGTAAATGAACTAAGTCCCAAAAATATATATGCATGTCCCCAACTTGACACTTTTCGTGTAGGGAGCTACTTTGGTCCACTTGTTCCCAACTTTTGAACTTAGGATAAAATAATTATCCATACTTTATGATTTAATAAATATTAATACAATATTCCTTTTTGGATTGAGCTCCCTAGTTTAGCCCCTTTTTATTAAATTTTAGGCCCCTCCCTTTCCCTAACTAGTGAATTTAGTCCCCCATATATTTTATCGTGGTCGGTCTGCACGCAACGATGTATTTTATATTAATCATGAGACATATACAAAAATAGGCACACTGGCCTTTAACATCTAGGCTCTTTGGCCTAATCAAAACATAAGCATCCTAGATTATAATAACTGGCTCACCAGCCTATAAAACATGTGATATACACAAAGGTTCCCTGGCCTCAACATCGTGTGTGCCTAAGATGTTGCACGCGGTATCCTGGAATGTGCACACTTCCTCATTTTACTGCACAGTACATGCACACACTATATCATGAAATGTGCATACAAAATTATATCAAACAACTCACCAGCTTACGCACATTTGTATTTATATTTACAATTGAGTTCAGCCTAGGGATATTACATAAACAACCTAACAACCTTAATTGTTTACCTAAATAGGATTCCCAGAGTACATTTTTCCTCGAATTTTTCCATACAATGTTGCAATGAATTTGGACAATATTGTTGTCCACCGCTAGTTGCATAGCCATTGTATGTTTCATACTTCTTCTATGCTTGGAATGTAATTTGGTCATCGTTGAAGATACATACATTGTTGACTAGTTTGGTGGGTTCTTCTTGTTCGTTGGTTTGTCAGTTGTTGCTTGTTGTTGTTTGGTTCAAATTTGCAAGGTTGAGGACCTGCGCCTGCGGTTGGACTTGTTGATGCTTGTTGCTTAATTTTGTTTACTTCAACTTTGTAGGGTTGGGGTCTTGCATGCTTAGTTGGAGTGATTTTTTTTTACTTTGCGGGGTCCAGGTGATGCACCCACAATTCGACCTGTGCTTTTGTCATTCATCGTTTCAGAGTAAGTTTCAATGCCATAATTTCATTTCTATTCGTTCTTTGTTGTTCACTATTTGTTGTTTTCAAATAAGAATGTTTGATTATTTTTGTTGGCATGCTCGTCATATGTTTTCGGTTCCATCCATTCTTGGGTTGTAGTTTGGTAATCATTGGAGATACATATGTTGTTTACTGGTTCAGTGGTTGTTTCTTGTTCGTTGGTTCGTCGGTTGGTGCTTCTTGTTGTTTGGCTTGCTCGCTTGTTGTTGTTTCTTGTTTGTTGGTTCGTCGGTTGGTGCTTGGTTCGTTGTTTGGTCCTGGGGCTGCAGTTGGGCCTGTTTGTGCTTGCTCACTGGTTTGTTTCTTATTGTTTTTTTTTTTTTTTTACTTCGGCTTTGCAAGGTTGGTTTCTTGCATCAGCAGTTGGAGATGTTTTTTTTTTCACTTTTCGGTGTTCAGGTCTTGCACCCTCAAGTGGACCTGTGGTTATGTCATTTACCGTGTTTGGAGAAGTTGAGATCTAGCGCTTGTCCTGTGCCCACCTATATTTCTCTTAAATGTTTCTCCAATTCTGTTTCCTAGCTCTAGACCATACCTACATGTCTTTGCAAAATGTTCTTGTAGAAGAAAATGATACTGAAATGGTGCTAGCAAGAGTGGTGTTTCATGGATTGTAAATTGCAGTATTCAGTTTCTATGCTGTTTGGCGTGCAACATTGCTAGCATAATGAATGTGTTCTCAAATGCATCACACCATTTACATTTGGACGAAACCATTATCATTCTAGGATACTTCAGTGTTGACATGATACAAAATAGTGGCATAACAAATAATTGGACAACTACATGTGCAATTACAATGTCCGTTGTCTTTTTGTTAAGATAAAACATGTGCAAAACACACTTATTAACCATATATGGTGAAATGTGCCCATATCACAATACAACCTCTTTATCCTATACATAGACTGGTGTGGCCACGATACAATTTCTCTTATACTTGAAATATGATATGTACACCAAGTTACTGCAAAATTATATTTCCATGTCTCAAAGCATATCTGGATACTTTTTTGTAGAAAACCAAAATCATTCAGCTATGGCCATGCAATTTCTTAATATTTTCTGGCTTATAATATATTTTGGGCAGGAAAAACTTTATATAATTACAAGCATGGATGGAGAAAAGAAAAATTTCATGTTTCTGACTATGTTTTATTCTATTCGTTGATTCTCATTTAGTGTATGTACATATTACTTTTTCTCCCCTGCATACCATCTTCCATTCATGTTCTGTTTATTTTGCGCGTTCCCACATTGAAAGAAATAGAGTAGCTGGAGAAAACGAAGGACTCTTTACTGCAAGTGTAGAAGAGGAGATACAAAGGTACATGCTTGTACTGTTATTTCATATTCCATTGTTTTGTATTTCATTTATTGTTTGTATATGTATTCACCTAATTTATTGTATATCTTCCTACATAATAACTTATCTTCATGTCCTTTGTATTTTTTGTGCCCCTACATTGAAATAAATCGAACTCTGTTTATTTTTTTTACATGTCGTCCTGCATACCAACTTCTTTCATGTCCATTGTATTTTTCTGTGTTGCTATAGTTAAAAAAGCATAGTGGCTAGAGAAGACGATGCACTCTTTTTCGCGAATGTAGAGGAGGAGTTACAAAGGTGCATGCCTCTACACTTATTTCATATTCCAGTGTTTAGTATTTCATTTATTGTTTGTATATTTGTTCTACTTGTTCTACTGCTTTGCACCTATTTTACTATATGTAGATACTATGTATATTTCTACATAGTAACTTATCCTCATGTGAATTGTATTCTCTTTGCTGCTAAATTGAAATAAATAGAAATTTATTTCTTTCTTTTACATTTATTTCTTCATACTAACTTACCTTCATGTCCATTGTATGTTCGGTGTTACTACATTGAAAGAAACAGATTGGTTGGACAAGAAGATGAATTCTTATATGCCACAACAGAGGGGGATGAAGTATAATTTTCGAAAAGGCATATCAACTGTGCTAGTAAATCAAACACACAAAATAGGTGGGTGCATATAATATTGGACTAGAAAATGATGATTTGGCAACAATGGGCCTTTTTTGAGACTTTTAGCTTTCAAACATTTCCCTCCCCATTTCTAATTTTCACACTTTCTATTATCCCTTTTTTTTCCCTCTTCTATACTTAACCGAATTCCCCTTCATTTTTTCGTCTAATTTTTCTTTCTAGTTTCTTTGCTTAGTCGTCTTACTGAAAATGTCTAGGTGCATGGGTTGGCAGATTCACGGGTTCACATTTATACTCATGCTTCTATATCATTACCTTGTCTGACGGTTTCCTCATTCCACAATTAGCCACTTTTTCAATCGCGGGTTCCCAGGTTGACGGGTTCAAGATTGTACCTCTAGCTTTAGAGGTTCCACGATATACAGATTGGTCATCGTACCCCTCCATTATGTCCTATTTCATGTTACACATTTTTGCAGTCAAAAGATCCGAGCCATACAATTTGACCGCTGGGTCCTCATGTTTCCTGAGTATCCCTTGACACCATATTTCATATTCCATCTCAATCGATCATGTATGTGACATTCAGAACAATTATGGAAAATATACAATTCATATTCTTATTTAGTCCTTTTGATTTTCATCTACACATGCTTGCATCAAAAAAAGTTGGACTAGTGACATGGCCATGAGTAGTCAATTATCATAAACATCAACAGACCAACAAGGCCAAAGGTAAAGCTGTATACATTGTGTTCATCATATGTTTACCAAACAAATATCCTCAGCTATTTATTCATATATTCCATGGTAAATACGTTGATGTTATATGCAATTCATACTTTGCAGTTCACAAAAAGTATCAATGAGCGCAAGTGAGACACCAAACATAGTGCAATTTTCGTAGACTAAGAGGTCTGGTTGAAAAAATTTGGCTCCATACTTCAACCAAGTTGTGCGTCTACCTATATATTTATGCCAGCAAAAAAGAAAACAAAAAAATAATGCAGACTATCATTCACAATAGATTTCCTGTTCAAAAAATGTCACCAGGTCTAAACTTATAACACCCATAATAATATCAATAGAGGGCTTGAATAGCCCTTGAAATGTACAAGTGTTCGTTGGGGACATAATGGTCATCTATATAACCTACTTGGACAAGGAAAACAAAACTAGATCGATTATGCGTGCTGACATGACAGGTGACAAAGCCCTGATGATAGTCACACTAACTATTCCCACACAACTTGTACAAAAACATGTAGAAAAGATATTGCCAGGTAATGGGATATCCATTAAAAATTTTAATATATTGCCAAAAACAGTATATGACCATGGTGATTATGATCGGATTATATCGATCAACGAAACAAGTATTGTGGAAAAAATTCTCGCTATTTGTTCAGAATATTGTTTTGTCCCAGACAAAACTATCAGCCAACTTGCACAGAGCAACGACACTTACCCAATCAAAACCATTGGTGCAGTTGTCACACTCGCGAGAAAACTTTGTTCACAACACATTCTCCATATAAAATATGGAGAGTCAAACAATGCCAAGGCAATGGTACCATTCTCCATATCCAGTTTTGTTCTTTACTTTTAAATTTCCATGTATCTCGGTTATGTTACACAACTATTGCACTGTTCCATGTTGCAGCTACAATTGTTCGACACCTATTCAAATTTGTTTTCTTCAATGGAACAACACTTGCATAAAGGGAGATTTCCACTTTTTCTCTTCAAAAATATAACAAAGAAAAGAGATGTTAAATGAAGGATATTTCGCACAACCCAAGCAAAATTTGTAACAGAATTGCTGTAATGACCCTTAATTATTAAGATGGTTAATTTAATAATAATCCTAAAGATTATCTAAATTGTATTTATATCATAAAATAATATTTCTAATTGGATATTATTAAATAATGTACATGAGAGTTAATGAATGATTAATTATTAAGTGAGTCATTAATTGATTAAGTATTAAATTAATGGTTAATGATTAATTTGATTATTAATTAATTAATTGATTAATTAAGTATTAAACAAAGGGGGGGAAATAAAATATAAGGTTAAATGGGGTTACGTATCCCAAAGGGGGATAATGTAACCAATACGTAAGAGGGAAACATTGAAAGAAAGGATAAGACAATTAATAAGGCAATTAATGAATGGATAAGGCATTAATAAAGGGATAAGGAGTAATAAAGATTTAGGTGGAAGTAAATGTGAGGGGCGGTGAAGGAGGAATAAGGGAGGTGGAGAAGGAGTATGAGGGGGATATTGATTGATGCATTCGATGAGAGAGGGAGCTTGGAGTATGGGGAGAGTTGGTTTACAGTTGGATTTACAGTGCACCGGGGCTGAAGAGGTTTTGGGCTCGGAGGGCTAGGACGTCCATTGATGTCCTAGGGCTAGGCGTACTAGTCGGTAGGGTGGCTGGTTTTGGGGTGTCCTAAGGAGCGGCGTCAGGTTCAAGCGACGGATAGCATCAAGCGGAGGATAGCATCAGAGTGAGGTATGTAAATGGTTACCAAATTTTGTTTATTGAAATATTGGATTGATTGTGCTAGATTAAGTGAAATTTGAGTAAATTTCAAATTTACTGTTCTCTTTTAATTATATGGTAGTTTAAATTAAATGATGGTCACTACAATTGCGAACAGACATAGTACAATATCTCAAGAAACTAACTAGATCTACAACTGTTGTGTGTATACATCTACAATTTCATCCTCACTTTGCTCATACAAATTTTCTTCACCAATTTTTTGCAGTTTTTCTTTTTTTGTTATGTAATTGTATATTATATTGTTCAATATATTAAGTGTTATGCTCACGTGCCCATGTTGAGGGTTTTTTTGTTGCAGAGAATGCGTACTCGACCCCCTTCGAGCCTGTATGTTCCAAATGAAACTCTCCTACTTATGCTTCTACTTTCATGAATGATGATACAATTGATTGTCTACGATGCAGTAAAAAAATCCCTTACATATATAGACATTGCCTCAATGCTGCCATCTGAACCGTGGGATACACAATCATACATTGTACAATTAGACAACCTTTGTTACATGATGTGCTTCCTGGGTTAGCAGAATTTACATATGAAGTAGAAAAAGGAAAACAATGTCTACATGTTGCGCGAATTTTGGATACATAGAAAATTTACCTTAAATGAGGACAATGCAATATTGCATATCGGTTGAAAAAAAAAAAAAGAAAAATCATATGAAGCTTTGACAGGAAACAAAAAAGTCTCATGTGTGTCTGTAATTTTTCTTCAATACCCAAATGAATTTTCGTCAGACTCGAGTTCTTCGGAGTTTACATCTATGGCTGTAAAATTTTCTTTCTAGAGATTTTGTCTATTTTTTGCACTTGAAAAAACAAGGAGAATCTAACTACAAATCAAATCTTTGTTGTTATTTTGATTTTTTTTGCATCTCCCAGTAAGAATTTTGCATATTTTTTTGGGTGACCACATGAAAAAAAAATGGTGGCTAGCTGTGGATTTGTTGGAGGAGTCTGCACCTTTTTGGGTACCCAAATTGGAAAAATGTTTTCCAACTATATATCCATGGCAGCATTTCTGCATTTTTGGGGTACCTAAATAAAAAAGAAGATGATATCCAACTATACATTGATGGTATGATATTTCCATTTTATCGATGCCCTAATTGAGAAAAACAGATCAACATGGATTGAAGTATGAGCTTGAGAACTTCAGAACTCACTATAGATAGTGGGGAGTTCGGGCATTGGAATTCATATAGGCACAAGCATTTATTTCTGATGTGCAAGTGCATAAGATTGTTCGGTCCAGAAATATGAAGCATGAGGAAAAACCCCATATAAAGTATCCAACTATGAATAAATCATACCCATCCTTTGAACCGTCGAAATGGCTTGCTCCTCTGGGCAGAAGCATCAAGAATTTCCAATAATATTGGAAATTTGGCATTGTTAAAACTGGTAGCGATAGAACATGGTATTATTAGAAGCAAATGTCCATAGTGATCTTGCTTCATGGTAAAATAGTAATCAACAAGTTTCTTGTTCCCCATTGGGGGGTTTGGTTATAGTTGGGATACAATGGCGAAGCTCTGTTGGTTTTTTGTTGTCTTGTGTTTGGCAGAATTTAGTTCATATCTCATGGCCCCGATAATTTTCTCATGGGAACACATATCAGATGTAAGAGAAAACCAATGCCACATGTGTTTTTTTATATATATAAAATTGTTTTATGCATAGGTCGATGTGTACTGCTCTATGGACCCTTGTGGGATCTCACTTGGTGCCTTTTGTGTTCATGTGTTTCCCTATGCCTCGACTTTCAATACATTTGGTGTTTACTTGGATCTTGGTTGTATGCTTCGTTATGGAAAATTAATGATACATTCAGGATATTGGCGGTTTTTCTATGATCTTAAAGAATATACAGGACCTGCTTTTCCTTTTAATATAGGCTCTCCGACGCAAATGTAGTATGTGACTCATTTTAGCACTTTTCCTTGATCGATAAACTTATCAAAATTCATCTCCAGGAATATTTTGAAATAAAAGGATATATACTATGTGAAGTTCAATGGAACTATCATATCAACCACATAACATTAAAATTCAAATTCATCTTAAAATTCAAATTCGTCGTTGTTATACTTACGGTGAAGCTGACAGTGCAATAATTTTACTTAAACATCCCAAAATTGATTTTCTTGTGGCTTTTCGATGCTTCTCTTATACAAACACATCATGGAAACTATAAGCATGGCTCACTTTATCTATTCATTGATTGAATAGCCTGCTCACCTATTTAATGCACTTAGTAGTTACTGTTAATACCATCAATGGGGATTTCTTACACCAATTCCCGTTTCCAAAAATTCCCATCCCATTTCTTTTTGCCCTCTGCTTTCCCTTTCTGGTTACTTAGTCATTTTTTGATAAAAATGTCTAGGTGCGGGGGTTGGTGGATTCACTTCTTCATATTTCCACTGATAAATTTATATCACGAGTCCGACCGACCACTTCCTCATTTCATATTCAAAATACGTTTTGGATCGTGGGTTCCTAGGTAGGCGGGCTCAACATTGTGTTTCCATTGTTCCACTACTTGCAAACAACACCCAAACTTCTCCGATCTACAAATTGGAAACCAAATTCCCCTTTCTTTTTTCTCGTTTTCTTTCCCTTTCTGGTTACTTAGTTGTTTTTCCGAATGTCTCATTCTTTTATATACAACACCTGAAGTTCCGCAATATACAAATTGACCATCGAAGTCCGTCATTGTCCCCTATTCCATGTTACACATTTTGCGATCAAAAGTTGGGATACATACAATTTGACCATTAGGCCCTCATGTCTCCTGAGTAGAACTTGTGGCCCTGTTTTCAAGCCCATAATTATTCCTTGTTCTGACTATGTCTCATGCTTTTATATCATGAGTCTGACCAACCACTTACCCATTGCATACTTGACCACTATTACCATTGTCGGTTCTTGGCCAGGCTTGCTCAACATTGCGCTTCAATTATTCCACTACCAACAAACAACACCCAAAATTACATGATATACAAATTGATCACCGAAATCCTTCATTGTGCCCTATTCCATGTTACACATTTTGCAGTCAAAAGTTCAGAGATATACAATTTGACCATCAGCCCCTCACGTCTCCTGAGTATAACTTGTGACCCTATTTTGAAGCCCACCCAACCGCTTTCCATACTTGGTCATTTCTTTGAATCTCTTTCACAGGTTGGCGGGTGGACGAAATGTGCAATGCTTAATTTCTCTTTTCCATCCCCGCCACCTTCACACTTATTTCTAGATATGCAATTATTAATCTTTAATGTTAATAGCTCATCATGTAGGAACCATTAAGATTGTCATTAATGTCCAAAAGGCTAGATAATATTTGTCATTAATATGAATTAAACCAAGATTTGTGGAGAGTTGTGTTATCCTTTCCAAGTATTCATTTCAAGCATCATGCAATCTCTTTTGCAAGTCGTCTGGTTGGCACCTTTACGAAATCTCTAATCCTTAATCGCTCTTTGTCATCACTGCCACCTTCGCACTTTTTTCTAAATATGCAATTAGTAAGCTTTAATGGTAACAACTCATTACGCACGAGCCGTGGAGATTGTCATTGATCAACAAAATGCTCGAGGAGATCTTCCATTGATATGCATTAAACCAATATTTGCGAAGGGTTATATTATCCCTTCCGAATTTTCATTTCAAACATCAACTGGAGAAAATGGAAATTCTCGTTAACTTATGGTAGCAGTTCGACAACAGTTCTGTCCAAATAAAGTAAACACCTTCGAGTATGATGGCTAGAGGTTCCAGTACTCTAGCGCATATTCTTACTACTCATCTTCGTCCACCTAGGAGCAAAAAGGGAGATGGCCCCTTGGTTCACCGAGAGATATATTTCAAGCCAAATAATTCCAAGGAAACCCCACTCCTCAAACAGTCTGCCCACCTACAATGATGGCTGGCGCAGAGGTTGATGCAGTCGATTTCGAGTTGGTAGAAGATGATCTGATGGATAATGATATAGAAATGGATGATGGCAATGCATATGATGTCCCCACTCCTGCACCCAAATTGAAATCAACCATAATGGGGGGAACTTCTCGGCTCAGCAATGGTGGCCCTTACAAGATCAAAAGAAGGGATTTTAGAAAAGAAATCGATGTTGGACACAATAGCCACTTTGCAGCTCGAGAGTAGGAATTATATAGGTCCAAATTAGTTCGTTCTGGGCAGAAGTATTTCACTATAAGGAAATTTTCTCTTGATTCTCCCAGAGATATATTTCAAGCCAAATAATTATTCAATTGTGGGACTACTCTCCTTTTCTCTGGATATACAATTAATATATCAGGGGACAAGGACTAGAACTCCCACTGGTGCAATGCATATTCCTACTACTCATATCCTTCCACCCAGAATGGACTAATTTGGGCCTCTAGAATTGCTCGTGCAGCCTATTTCCTTGAAGTCTTCGACTGTGAGGAGGTGGTCTCTTAGTGTGTCCTAACTTTCAGTTTGAGGCTCTTCCGCTGGCCTTGCAACATTTTTCATCTTCATCCTCATGGGAAGCTTGTGAGAACTATAAATTTTACCACGAGGATGGGTTCTTATGTCCTCCTGCATTTGAAAAATTATGGGTTTCTTTCTTGCTGGGGTACAATGTTGTAGTGATGTTGCGGGATGTCATGCTCTTCGTTGTGACGGATGCGTACTGGAAACTCTTCTCACCGGGGCCTTTTCCCTATTATTTGTACAATTGAGTGGTGCCTTGCCAAGGAATTATTCCACTGCAAAACCACTCTCATGTTTCTTTGTCGCCTCGGATCTTTCGCAAGATATTGAGATTGCGGCAGCGAACATTGACCTTTCGAGGAGAATATTGCAAGGATTTCCTAAAAAAAACATGGTAATGAATTTTGTATGCATGTTTAAGAGCATCTTGATGGATCTTGCATGTTGCAGATCCTGTACCTATGTTTATGACAAATATGTTCAATGTTTTGGTGCAAAGAACTCAGTCCAATTTCTATGGATAAATATACACTGTCCAGTATTTTTTATTTTATTTTATGGATTTACTATTAAAAAATTTGCGTTGGAATATTGGTTGTTGCTTCTTTGTTGAATTTAACACCTCTTCTCATTAGCATGGTTCGATAGTTTCGTAGTTCTTGAATATTGTATTGGCTCAAGTAATTTGATCTAATATGGAGCATTTAACAATTATATGACAATGCATTGTGTCGATCTCATCATGATTTTATGGAAATAAAAATGAAGTTTAGACAGTTTCAAACCAACATTCAATTGTATCCGTAATGCAAATAGAACATAGCAATACCAAATCACGATGTTGAAGTCGGGGCCCCACCCTAGAAATTTTGTTTTCATCTCATCCTTGCTAAGAAAATGATTTATTATTTCCCTTTCCCTTTCACTTCCTTGATTCCTTTACTCTGAAAGGGAACCTTTTATTAGTTTTCCATCCCCTGGCCTCTATTTGAGCACTTTTTACTTTATTAATGAAATTACCAAATTTATTGTTTGCGAATAAAATAAAATAAACCAGATCTATGGTGGTTGTATTCAAATGGGACTATGAAATTAACTACAATATTAAAATTCAAGATCGTCATTGTTGTTTCTAGACATGCAATCATTAAGCTTTAATGCTAACAACCCATCATGCAAGAAGTTTAATACTTAAGTTAATATGTCAAAGTCATGGAAGACTGTATCAAGAACACAATTACTCCCACAAATTGCAATAAAAACTAATCTTCAACAAAGCATTTTCTCACACCCTTTTTAATGGTACAAGCACATTAGAAAACAAGTAAGTGGATAAAATATTTGACTAGAAAATGATGGTTTTGCAACAATGGGGCTTGTTTGAGACCAATTCCTGCTTACGAAAATTTCCCTCCGCTTTTTTATTTTCCCACACTTTTATCTGCTTATTTTCCCTCTTCTATACTTAACCAAATTGCCCTTTCTTTCTCCCCTGTGGTTTCTCTTTCTGGTTACTTAGTCATTTTTTCTGAAAATGCCTTGTTGCGCGGGTTGGCGGATTCACGGGTTCACATTTTTATGCATGCTTTTATATCGTGATTCCGATCAATTGCTTCCCCTTTTCATACCTAGCCAATTTTTTGATCGCGGGTTCCCTCCTAGGAGGTCTCTAAATTGCACTTCCATTGTTTTGTGCCCTGCAAACAGTACTCTGGCTTCTGCGATATGCAAATTTACTTCTAGACTCCCACATCATCCCCTCTTCCGTGTTACACATTTTTCACTGAAATTTTCCGATACATACAATTTGACCGTTGGGGCCTCACGTCTCCTCGGGAACCCTCGTCACCCTATTTCGAAGATCATCTGACCACTTTCCACACTTGGCCATTTCTTGGAATCTCTTTCGTGGATCGTCAGGTTGGCGGGTTCAGGAAATTTTCAATTTCTAGTCAATGTTTCCTATTCGCACCACCTTCAAACTTATTTCCAAGTATATGAAATAAGTATACAACTTCTCTAGAAACATACATAAAATATCTTTCCAGGAAATGGAATATCTATTACAGATTTGAATATATTGGTCGTTCTTTTGCCTCTTCTATTCTTAACCATATTCCTGTTTCTTTTTCCCCTCTACTTTCTCTTTCTGGTTACTTAGTTGTTTTTCCAAAAATGTCTAACTGCATGGGTTGGCAGACTCACGGGTTCACATTTGCACTCGTGATTTTATATCGCAAATCCAACTGACCACTTCCCATTCCATGCCTAGCCACTTTTCATATCGTGGATTCTCGGGTAGGCAGGCTCTAGATTGCACTTCCATTGTTTTGTGACATGCAAACAACACCTAGACCTCCACGATATACAAATTTATTTCTGAACTCCCACATCATACCCTCTTCTATGATACACAGTTTGCACTCAAAAATTACAAGACCTGCAATTTGACCTTCGGGTCCTCACGTCTCTTGGGGAACTATTGTCACCCCATTTTGAAGCCCGTGCGTCCGCTTTCCATACTTCACCATTTCTTGGAATTTCTTTCATGCCTCCAATTTCTAATCATTTTTTCCTCTGCCTGCCACCTTCACACTTCTTTCCAAGTATGCAATAATTGAATTTTAATGCTAACAACTCACCATGCCTCAAGGAGACAGTCGTACTAACTGTCCCTACACAACTTGTCCAAAAACATGCAGAAAATATCCTGCCAGGTAATGGGATATCTATTACAAATATCAATATATTAGCGAAACGAATCCCACCGTCTGTTTCCCTATTCCATACTTATCGAATTTTTCGCTTGTAGGTTCCCGAATAGACGAACTGCACTTCCAGTGTTCCTTGACCTACAAACAACACCCCGACTTTCGCGATATACAAATTTACTTCCAGACTCCCACATCATCCCCTCTTCCATGTTACACAGTTTACACTAAAAATTTATGATACATACAATTTGACCGTTGGGGCCTCACGTCTCCTCGGGAACACTTGTCACCCTATTTTGAAGCCCATCTGACCGCTTTCCACACTTGGCCATTTATTGCAATCTCTTTCGCGAATCGTCAGGTTGGCGGGTTTAGGAAATTTTCAATTCCTAGTCGTTGTTTCCTATGCTTGCCACCTTTATAATTTTTTCCAAGTATATACAATAAGTATACAAATTCTCTAGAAACATGCAAAAAATATCTTTCCAGGAAATGGGATATATATTATAGGTTTGAATATATTATCCATTATTTTCCCTCTTCTATACTTAACCAAATTCTCGTTTCTCTTTCCCATGTACTTTCTCTTTCTCATTACTTTGTCGTTTTTCCCGGAAATGTGTAGCTGCGTGGGTTGGTGGACTCACAGGTTCACATTTTCACTCGTGATTTTATATCGCGACTTTGATGGACCACTTCCCCATTCCATACCTAGCCACTTCTCCGACCATGGATTCCCGGGTAGGTGGGCTCTAGATTGCACTTCCATTGTTCTGTGACCTACAAACAACACCCTGACTTCCACGATATACAAATTTACAACCGAAATCTCACATCATACCCTCTTCCGTGTTACATAGTTTGCACTCAAAAATTTTGAGACCTACAATTTGACTGTTGAGTCCTTGTTATAACCCTAAATTGCACCATACATGCTCACCTAGCATCAATCCAACTCATTTCCCTTCATTGCCAAAACATATGCTGAGAAACCTCTTCAAAAATCCTCTTGGGAAAGTGACACGCGCCCTAACCCACTACTGCACGCGTTGGAACGCTGGCAAGCCTACTACTGCACACGTTGGAACGCTGGCTGGCCTACTACAACCCGCGTTTACCTAACAAAGCACAAAAATAGGAAAGTTGCCGACGGGACGCAAAGATTTGGGTCAGTTAACTGGAACTCCCAGCCATGCATGGCCGAGAGTTCATCCAAAACCCTAGCTCCCTCTAGCCTATAAAAGGAGGGGTAGGGGTACTATTTGGAAGAAGGAAAAAGATAGCAAAGAAACTCTGCCCAATTGCCGAATCCATTTGTCCCAACCCTTTAGCCTTTCCTCAAGCTTAAGGAGAATTAAAGCAAAGCAGTTGGAGGACAAAGAAGAGGAGGAGCCCAGGATCAGGATCGAGGAACAATGGTCCGTCTCTATCATTATTGTAAGTTGATTCATCTTGAGATTAATAAAAGAATACTTTTCCCGTCCCAATACATGAGTGATATATAGTTTATTTTGATTTATGCTTAATCTCTAACCC
>JASDQU010107252.1:53938-69962 GCA_032191745.1 Picea mariana | reverse complement strand
TCTCACATGCTATCAAGTATAATACTTTACAATGATTGCTATCTAAAGTCATCAGCTTGTCATGTGTACCTTTGAATCTTGATTAATCAAACCTGGAGCCTTTTCCTCAAGAATGAGTGCTTGCTTTTCTTCCAGGTCTCCTTCACTCAAGTGACGAGTGCTTTCTTCAACCTATTTTCTGTACTAAGACAATACACTAACTTGACAAAAGGTTAGGTTAGAGGATAATCTCTATGATCAACTTTCAATCCTTGTAATGATTTGATCATAGCTTCAACATGCAACACTGATCAAGATAATTTCATAACAAATAGATGCATATTAGAATAATCACCCCTGGGTTGCATCATTCCTCTGAATGTGTTGGATCTTGAGATCCTTCTGGATCTATGGCAAAAGATCACTTCTCCTACAAATACTCTTTAGGGTTTAACCATTAACCATATGTGTGTACATACCTCAGATAGCATTTGCAGGTAGTGGCTCCATCTGGTAGCAGCGATAATCATTACCAAAAATTTCAAGAGTGATTGCAACTGGTTCTTTGGCTGCAACTTAGGGTTTTATGAGAAAAACCTAATTTTCTAAACTTTGAATTTTGAGAATCTGATCCAGGGGATAGATGCGCTGAGCTGAGCCGAGTATGCTGGTGTACTCAGAATTTCGAAAATCCAACTTTTACCCCTTCAAATATGCTTTGTGGATTTTTTGGACTGGTGCTTCTGGTTTTCTGGTACTTCTGGTACTCTGGTACTTTTGGTACTTCTGGTACTCTGGTTTTCTGGTTTTCTAGTACTTTGTGAAACTAGGGTTTCACTTTTCGGGAGATTTAGCCACTGAAAAGGTGTGCTCTAGATGCCAAATTGATCCTTGGGGGAGGGCGCAACTTTCTAGGGTGATAGGGAGCTGAAAATACTTGTTTTTCCAAAACCCTAATTTTGGGGTACGGTAACAGTGACGTTTTTCCTCTTGCAGATTGTGCTTTCTTCAGGTTGGCTCTGATACCATGTTAATGTTTATGCCATTATAATAGTTCTTTGCATTTCATAAGATAAGAGCATAATAAGAACAAGATCACTGAGAAATACACATCCACAAGAGACACAACATTTATCCTGGGAAACCCTCTAGGGGAAGAAAACCCAGCAAAAACTTCCTTATCATAAATAGCTTATACAATGTTCAAGAGATAACTCAACCAATACAGAAAATGCCCTCCTCAAGAGATGCGCCACCCTTCTTCTTCTCTCACCAACTTGTAATTGCAGCTTGCCTCATAAGAACATGAGCAAGTGAAGTGTGTATTAGAAGTGAGGCGCTAGCCTCTTATTTATATTAATATGGTACGTGTGAAGAGTCACCATCTGGCAGGGCCGACCTCTCACACTGGGTAGGTAAATCCACCTTTAATTAAATCTGGCCCTTTTAATATAACTGCTGGGGTCGACTTCTTATTCTGCACATTGTAATTGTCCGATGACCAATCCGCAAAAGGGGATTTGGTCCTTATACTATTACCGACTTGATTAATCCTCAATGGGGATTAATCTAATAATAAAAATAATAATAATGACATGATTAATCCACAGTGGGGATTTAATCCAATAACAAAATAATAAGAATGCTCTTCGCAGTTACATTATTTCAACATTGATATCCAAGGTTTATAGTGATTGAGAATTCCAAAGTTTATAACGTCCTTGCCGAATGTATTTTTCTTGAAATGTATTGACACTTTTTTCAAGATGCCTCAATAGGCTTGACAACTTAAATGTTTACATGATGTGACGTCGTCCAATAGAACTGGCAGCTTAAATGTTTGCATACCGCAAGGTCCTTAGACAACCTGACAACCTTAAATGTTTATGTAAATACACTTCTCGAAGTACATTTTTCCTCGCAATTTTCCATACAATTATAGTGAATTTTCACAGTATTGTTGTCCACCGCCAGTTCAATAGCCATTGTACGTTTCATCCTTATTATACCTTTGCAATGCAATTTTGTCATCATTGAAGCTACATACATTGTTTACTGTTTTAGTGACTGCTTGTTCGTTGGTTTGTCGGTTGTTGCTTATTGTTGTTTCATTCGCGATTCGAACTGTGCTTCTGCATTTCATCGTTTTGGAGTAAGTTTCGATGTCATAGTTTCATTTTCTATTCCTTATTTGTTGTTCAGTGTTTGCAGTTTGCAAGTAAGAATGTTTGCTTATTTGTAGTGGCATGGTCCTCGTATGTTTCTGGTTCCTTCTGTGCTTGGGCTGCAGTTTTGTAATCGTTGGAGATACATATGTTGTTTGTTGGCTCGGTGGTTCTTGCTGGTTCATTGGTTCGTGGGTTGTTGGTTTTGTTTCTTTGGCTCGGGTTTACACTTTGGGGCCCTAGGGGTGCAGTTCGTCCATTTCATTCTTTCTTGCTGGTTTGGTTCTTGTTGTTTTCTTTTGTTTGATTCAGCCTTGCAGGGTTGGGGTCCAGCGGCGATGGTTGGAGATTTTCTTTTTTCTTTTTTTTTTTGATTATTATTGTTTTTTGGGGCACTTTACGATGTTCATCCCCTGCACCCACGAGTCAACATGAAGTTGTGTTATTTTCTCTGTCTTCCGAGGTCGATATCTGTTCTTCTGTGATATTTTTCTGGTGCTTCAGTGTTGGCATGAAAGAAAATAGTTGCATGCAAAATTGTTCGAGGATTACATGTGAAATTGCAGTATCAGTTTCTTTTTTGTTAGAATAAAGCATATGCATGGTACATTTATAAACCATGTATGGTCGGATGTGTCGATACGAAATTACATGTTCTTTCTCCTCTACACAGACTGGTGTGTGCATGATACAATTTGTTTTGGGATTGAGATATGATATGTACAACAAAGATTCTACAAGATTATATTTGGATATCTCGAAGCATGTCTGGGTAGTTTGCCACGGAAAACCAAAAACTTGTATCGTGGGCACAACAGTCTATGGAGAGGATAAAGAACATGTATTTCCATCTGTGGAAGCATATCTGGATAATTTTCCACAGAAAACTAGAAATCATTTAGCTACGACTATGCAATTACGTGATATTTTGTGGCTTGTAATATATTTTGGGCAAGGAAAAAAAATTACACGTTTACAACGATGGATGGAGAAGCGCAAAGGTTCATGCTTCTTCCTATATTGTAGACTGTTCATTGATTCTGTTTTACTATATGTACATATTTCTTGTTCTCCGGTGCATACCAACTTCCATTCATGTTCATTGTATTTTGTGTGTTCCCACATTCAAACAAACAGAATAGATGGAGAAAATGAGGGAGTCTTCACTGCATCGGTTGAAGAGGATATAGAAAGGTGCATGGTTGTACTGTTATTTCACATTGTGTTTTTTTGTATTTCATTTATGGTTTGTATATGTGTTCACCTAGTTTATTATATGTACATGTTGCATGCCTTCCTACATGGTAACTTATCTTCATTACATGCCTTTATGCATACTAACCTACTTCATGTCCGTTGTGTTTTCGCTGCATTTCTACACTTAAACAAACATAATAGCCGGAGATTTATCAAAATTGGTACCACTTTTCATATTCAGTTTTGTCCTTTACTTTCGCATGTGCATGTATCTCAGGTAAGTTACACAAATATTGCATTGTTCCATGTTGTAGCTACAATTGTTCGATACGTATTCAATTTTTTTTTCGTCAATGGAACAACAATTGCATAAAGGGAAGATTCCACTTATGATATTAAAAAATATAACAAAGAAAATGGATGTTAGAGAAAGGATCTTTTAGACAACCCAAGTAACGTTTGTAACAGAGTTGCGAGCAGATATACTAGAGGATTTGAAGAAACTAGCTAGCTCTACAATTGTTGTGCATATACATCCACAAAATCATCCTCTCTTTGCTTATAGAAATAGAGTTCAACAAATTTTTGCGCCCTATTTGANGGGGGGGGGGGGTGCAGTTGTGTATTATATTGTTCAATGTATTAATTCCTATGCTCATGTTCCCAGGTTGAAGGTGTTTTAGTTGCAGCCAATTTGTACTCGACCCCCTTTGAACATGTACATGAAAAATGAAACTCTCCTGCTTCTATGTCCACTTTGATAAGTGATGATGCGATCGATTGTCTGTGATGCGGTGAAAAATGTCCATATATATATGGACATTGCATCAATGCTGTCATCTGAATCGTGGGCAACACAACCGTGCATTGTACAGTTAGGCACCCTCTGTTGCAAAATGTGCTTCCTAAGTTGGAAGAGTTGTTGTATGAAACGTATCTATAGAGAAAGGAAAGCAGTGTCTACATGTTGTGGGAGCTTCAAATACACAACAAATTCACCTTAAATGAGGACAATGCAATTTTTCATATCGATTGAAGAAGGGAAAAAAATATTTATATATATCAAACTTTGGCAAGAAACTAAAATACCTCATATGTCTCTGTAATATTTCTTCAACATCTAGATGAATGTTCGTCAGACTTGGCTAGTTGGGATTGCACACACATAAGATTGTTCGGTCCAAAAAATGCGAAGCATGGAAGAAAACCCCATATATCCCATGGCCCCAGTTATTTTCTACTGGGAACATATACCAGATGAAAGAGAAAACGAATACGGAGATGTCTTTTCTTTGTATATCAAATTATTTGGTGAAAAGGTCGATGGGTCTTGCTCTATGGAACCTTTTGGGAACTTGCTTGCGGTCTATTTGAAGTTTGGTTGGTTCTTGTTTGTGTGCTTCGTCTGTCAATTTGTATACCGTGGAACTCCAACTATTGTTTGGAGGACACAGAACAATATAATTGAATGTTTTAGCCAACTGGCCCACAAATCCGCTTGATAATTTTTATGGCGCTGTGACACGAATGTAGTATGTGCCTTGTTTTAGCAGATCTCCTTGATCGATGAAATTGGTAAAATTATTGTCCTGGAATAATTTGACATCAACGAATATATACTGTGTGAAGTGAAATTGTGCTATCATATCAACAAGAGGCCCTTAAAATTCAAATTGGTCATTGTTTTGGCATTTTTTCTTAATTGATGAACTCAGTAAAATTAATGTCCTAAAATAATTTGAAATCTACAAATATATACTATGCGGACTACAAATGTGCTATCATATGAACAAGAGGCCCTAAAAATTCAAATTAATCCTTGTTATTCTTGCGGTGATAGAATTTAAAAAAAAATTGTTGTTTCCTTCATTTTTAAAAAAATAAGTGATTTAACATCGTTTAATAATTTAGTGTAATTCAATTGTACAATATCAATATTTAATATTAATAATTTAGTATTTCAAAGCAATGTTTTTAGATAAAGTTAGATAGAATTCTCATCTGTAAAGAATTGCAATCTTGAACTCGACAGACTTGGAGTCATGTTCATTTGTATGTTCTGGAACTCCGAGTGTTGTTTGGAGGACATGAGACAATTAAAGTTCAATGTTGAGCCAACTAGCCTGCAAGTCCACCTGTTAGTTTGTATATCACGGAAGTCTGGGTGCTATTTGTAGGACACATAACAATAGAGGCTCGATTTTGAGCCCGTCAGGCCGAGACCCCGCGATCCAAAAAGTGCCTAAGTATGGAATGAGGGATCCACATATGCTTTATAAAATCTCATGTCCATTCTTTATAAAATTACATGTTTACTATGTATTGCTTGTTTGTCGGAAAACTTTTATATCACTCGCCCGATCAAATTGTACAAACTTTCTTATCTAATTAAATTCTGCAATATCAATATTTAATATTAATAATTTAGTATAGAAAATAATGTTTTTTAGATCATGTTAAATAGTTGATAGGACTTACCATCCGAAAACAATGGAAAACTTGAACCTGCTAGCCCTCAAGTCCATCTGTCAATTTGTATATCGTGGAAATCCGAGTGCTATTTGGTGGACACAAAACAATGGAAATGCAATGTTGAGACAGCCAACCCGCAGGTCTGCTTGTCAATTTGTATATCGTGGAATTATGGGTGCTATTTGTAGAGTGCGGAACAATAGAGGCCCAATTTTCAACCCGCCAACCCAAGAACCCGTGATCCAAAAAGTGGCTAAGTATGGAATGGCGGATCCGTACATGCTGTAGAAAAATTTCATGTCCATAGTTTATAAGAGTACATACTTAGTATGTATTACTCATTTTTTGGAAAACTTGTAAGTGCGGAAGTTGGAAGATTCACAGCTCCAAATTTCACTTAATTTTATATCACCAGCCCGACCGATTACTTCCCTATTTGATATTGTAAAAAACAAATATAAACTGGTCCAAGTCTAATTGTGTTATGACATCAACACGAGGCCCTTAAAATTCAAATAGCTAACAAGTCCGCTTGTGAACTTNGAACCCGTGATCCAAAAAGTGGCTAAGTATGGAATGGCGGATCCGTACATGCTGTAGAAAAATTTCATGTCCATAGTTTATAAGAGTACATACTTAGTATGTATTACTCATTTTTTGGAAAACTTGTAAGTGCGGAAGTTGGAAGATTCACAACTCCAAATTTCACTTAATTTTATATCACCAGCCCGACCGATTACTTCCCTATTTGATATTGTAAAAAACAAATATAAACTGGTCCAAGTCTAATTGTGTTATGACATCAACACGAGGCCCTTAAAATTCAAATAGCTAACAAGTCCACTTGTGAACTTGTATATCGCGGAAATGTGTGTGCTATTTGTAGGGCAGGGAACAACAAAGGCCCAATTTTGAACCTGCCAGCCCGAGAACCTGCCATCCAAATAGTGCCTTAAGTATGGAATGAGAGATGCATACATGCTCTATAAAATCTCATGTCCATAGTTTTTAGAAGTACATATTTAGTATGTATTACTCGTTTCCTGTGAATGATGTTTAGAAGACATGGAACAATAGAACTGCAATGTTGAGCGAACCAGTCCGCAGGTTCAGCTGTCAATTTGTATATGACGGGGCTCTGGGTGCTATTTGTAGGATACAAAGCAATAGAGGCCCAACTTTGAGCCCACCAGGCCAAGAACTCGCAATCAAAAAAGTGGTCGATTATGAAATGCGGGATCCATACAAGATCTATAAAAACCCCATGTCCATACCTTGTAAGAGTTCATACTTAGTATGTATTACTCATTTTTCAGAAAACTTCTACTTGCGCAAGTTGGCGGATTCACGACTCCAGGTTTCAATTAATTTTAGGTCACCAGCCCGACTAACCGCTTCTTCGTTTGATATTTATCACACAAATCTGGGTGCTATTTGTAGGGCACGAAACAACAAAGGCCCAATTTTGAGCCCGCCAACCCGAGAACCTGTGATCCAAAAAGTGACCAAGTATGGAATGAGGGTTGCATGTATGGTGTATAAAATCCCATGCCCATACTATATACAAGTACATATTTGGTATCTATAACTCATCTCTTGCGAAATTTTGTAGGTGCAGAACTTGATGGATACACCTGTTCAGATTTCCACACATTTTTATATCAGCAGCCCGACCGACCTCTTTCCCGTTTCATATTATACAAAATTTTTGGAATGCAAGTTTCTGAATATGCAGGTTCTTCTTTCAAATAAGATATTTCACATCCTTTTATAATTTTATGTAATAAAATTGTACAATATCAATATTTAATATTAATACTTTAGTTTTAAAAATATTTTTTTTTTGGTAGTGTTACATAGTTCATAGGGATCACCAACCATAAACAATCGCAAGGTTGGGCCTGCCAGCTCTGGAGTCCATCTGTGAATTTGTATACGGTGGAACTTCGAGTGTTGTTTGAAGGACACAAAACAATAGAAATGTAATGTTGATCGAGCCAGCCCACAAGTCTGCCTGTGAATTTGTATATCGCGAAACTCTTGGGTGCTATTTGTAGCCAACGGAACAATAGAGGCCCAGTTTTGAGCCTGCCAGCCCGAGTATCAATGATCCAAAGATTGTCTTAAGTATGGAATGTGGGAACAATACATGCTCTATAACATTTGTTTTTCGTACTTTCTAAAAGTATATTTTATGTATTGTTCGTTTTTTTTAGAAAAATTCTTGGTAAGGAAGTTGGCGGATTCACGTATTCAAATTTGACTTACTTTGATATCACCAGCCTGACCGATCAACCGCTTCCCTATTTCATATTGTACAAACATCCTTGTCTAGTTAAATTTACAATATCAATATTTAATATTAATAATTTAGTATTCAAAGTAATATCTTTAGATAATGTCCAATATTTAATAGGGATTACCATCCATAAACAATCGCAGTCTCGAAGCCGCCAACCCTAGAGTCTGTCTATCAATTTGTATATCGTGGAACTTCGAATACTGTTTGTATGAAATGAAACAAAAGGAGTGCAATTTTGAGTGAGCCACCCTGCAGGTCCGCTCGCCAAGTTGTATATCGCAAAATTTTGAATGATATTTGTAGGCCACGGAACAATGGATGCCCAATTTAGAGCCCGATGTCCGAGAACCTGCGATCCAAAAAGTGGCTAAGTATGGAATGCGGGTTCTATACATGCTCTATAACATCTCATGCTCATACTTTATAGTACATATTTAGTGTGTATTGCTCGTTTTTCAAAAAATTATAGTTTCTCTTCTCTCTTCTTTTCCGTTTTGAAACATAGGTTGCTGCATAGGTGAGTTTAACATTGCGTTTCCATTGTTCCACCACCTGAAACTAGCACCAGGACTTCCACGATTTACAAATTTGCAAACAAACCCCCCTTCATCTAGTATGCTTTCTCTTTTTGTTTACTTGGTCTTTTTTCCCAATGTCTCATCCTTTTATATACAGAACCCGAGGTTCGACAATATACAAATTTCCCTCTCTCCATTGCACTTCCACTATTCCCCTACATAGAAACAGCAGCCGAAATTCCGCAACATAGAAATTGACGGTCGATATCTTTCACTCAGGTGCAATATGACCATCGACCCTTCACGTCTCTTGGGTATATCTTATACCTTTTTTCCTTTGTAATTCACCCGACCACTTTCCATACTTAGGTATTTCTTGGAATCGGTTTCACGAGTTGGCCAGTGCACAAAATGTACAGTTCTTCGTCGCAATTCACCATCACCGCTTCCTTCCTACTTGTTTCCAGATATGCAATAAATAATCTTTAATGCTAGTACTTCATCCTGCATGAACTGTTAAAATTTTCATTAATGTTCGGAAGTCCGGATGTAATTTATCATTACTACGAGTTAAACTAATATTTGCGCACAAGTATGTTATCCTTTCCAAGTATTCATTTGAAACAAGATGCAATTTGTTTTTTGTGTGTTGGTGGGTTGGCGCTTTTAAGAAATTTCTAATTCTTAATATCTCTTCATCATCACCATGACCTTCACACTTTTTTCTAATTATGTAATTAGTGAGTTGTGATGGTGACAAATCATTCCGCACGAACCCTAGAGATTGTCATTGATCAAAGAAAGGCTCGAGGAGATATTCCATTGATACACGTCAAACCATAATTTGTGGAGGGTTATATTTTCCCTCCCCAATTTTCATTTCAAATATCGTCTCGAGCAAATGGAAAATCTTGATAAGTTGTGGCAGCAGTTCTATCCAGATACAGTAAACACATTGGGGAATAATGGCCAGAGGTTCCACTATTCCAGGGCATATTCTTACTATTCATCTCCCTCTGCCCAGGAGAAAAAAAGGAAATGGTCCCTTGGTACACGGAGAGATATATTTCAAGCCAAAGAATTCCAAGGAAACCCTGCCTACTCAGAGAACCATGCCAATTGAATTCATGCTTGGCGTAGAGGTTGATGTCATGAATTCCGATCCGGAAGAAGATGATCTGATGGGTGATGATACGACAATGGATGATGTCAATGCAAAGACTTTTCCAACTCCTGCGCCCAAATTGAAATCAACCATAACAAAAAAAACTTCTCATCTCGATGATGGTGGTCCTGACAACACTAAAAGGGGTTTTAAAAAAGAATCCAGTGCTAAATGCAATAGCCTCTTTGCAGCACAAAACTAGGAGTTCCAGAGCTCCAAATTAGTCTGTTCTGAGCGTAAGAGTTTCACTGTAAAGTAGTGATATGTTGATGCTTCCAGAGATATATTTCAAGACAAACAATTATTCTCTGGATATACAAATAACATTTTTGGGAATCAGGTCCAAAAATCTCACTGCTGCAAGGCTTTTTTCTACTAGTCATCTCCTTCCACCAAGAATGGACTAATTTGGGCCTCTAAAATTGCATGTTTTTCATCTTCTTCCTCACGGGAAGCTTCTAAAAACTATCAATTTCAGCACAGGATGATTCATCAAGAAGAAAATTGTGAGGATCTTGCATACTGTGGATCCCCTACTTATGTTTGTGATAGATACGTTCAATGTTTTGACCCGAAGAATTGGGTCCAATTTCTAAGGATAGATGTACAATACCCGGTGTTTTTCTTATTTTTTTAAATGGATTTGCTATTAAAATAAATTTCCTTGGACTCTTCGTTGCTTCTTCTTTTCTGGAATTAATGCCTGTTCTCATTGGCATGGTTTGGTGCTCTTGTACTTCTTCGATATTGTGTTTACTTAGGTTATTTTTTCTAAGATGGAACATCTAACATCTAGTAGTTATTTGACAATGTACTATGTCAATTATATGAAAATGTATTGTTTGAATTTTATGCAAACAAAAAATGGATTACACAGTTTCAAACCAACGTTCAAGTCTATTCGTAATGCAGATAAAACATAGCAATACCAATGTACAATCTTGCAACAAAATTGTTATTCTTGTTTCTAGATATGCAATTATTAAGTTTTAATGCTAACAACCCATAATGCAAGAAGTTTAATACTTAAGTTAATATGTTGCAGTCATTGAAGAATGTATGGAGAACACAGTTACACCCACACATTCCAATAAAATCTAATCCTGAACAAATCATTTACTGGCAATTAGTAGAAAATGAAGTTTAATAGTTAAGTTAATATGTTACAACCATGGAAGAATGTATGAAGAACATACTTACATGCACAGGTTTCAATAAAATCTAATCTTCAACAATGCATTTGCTGAAAATTGGTAGAAAATGATGGTTTTGCAACAATTGGTAGGAAGTTGAAGTACATGTGGTTTCCATGCTGAATATAGTATTTCCAAATTAGCTTTTCCCGAAATTTATCAAAAAATATTAACATTTAAAAGGTTCTTGGACACAAAAAAATTAGCATTCCCAAAGTAGTTTTATTTACATACGTTCATGGACAAAAACACAAAAAAATAGTAGTAATGTCTGTTGCATAGTTTCATGGACAAAAACACAAAAAAATTAGCATTCCCAAATTATTTTTTTTAAAAACAAGGGCTCCTGGACACAATAGAAATTGAAATTTATCAAATTATAGGTAGTTGGATATTTACTTTTATACATACAAAATATGTACTTTTATAAAGTATGGCGATGAGATTTTATAGAGCATGCACGAAGCCCTCATTCCATACTTAGCCAGTTTTTGGATCACGGGTTCTCAAGCTGGCGGGCTGAAAATTGGGCTTTTGTTATTCCGTGTCCTACAAATATCACCTAGAGGTCCGCGATATACAAATTGACAATCGGACTTGCGGACTATTTGAATTTTAAGGACCTGTTGTTCCCTGTCCTACAAATAGCACCCAGAGTTCTGCCATATACAAATTGACAGGCGAACTTGCGTGTTGGCTGGGTCAACATTGCACTTCTACTTTTCTGTGACCTCCTAAAAACATTCGAAGCTCTGCAATATACAAATTGAAAGAAATGGAAAATCATTTCCTCTATAGTTTTGTGTCCTGCAAACAACACCCGTAATTCTGCACTAATCAAATTGACAGCCGGACTTGCGGGTTGGCTAGCTAATAAAATGCCTCGGAGTTGTGCGATATACAAATTGACAGAAAAAGCATACAAGCAAGAACTAAGTAAACTCGCGGATCGTATTCCTGGTCGTTGTTTTTTGTTCCCGCCAACTTCACAATTATTTCCAAGTATATATCTTTCCATGATAATGGGATATCTGTAACAGATGTGAATATATTGTTCCTTGTTTTCTGTCTTCTATACTTGGTGAAATATCAGTTTCTCTTTTCCCTGAAATTTATCTATTTCGTCACTTATTATCTTTTTCGAAAATGTATGGCTGCACGCGTGGTCGGTCTTGCGGGTTCACACTTGCACTTGTGCTCTTTTATCGCGACACCGACCGACCGCTTCCCCATTCTATATCCATAAACTTCTCTGACCACGAATTCCTAGTAGGCGAGCTCTAGATTGGGCTTTTATTGTTCCATGGCCTGCGAACAATACCATCACTTCCATGATATACAAATTTACAATCGGATTCACATCATACGCTTTTTTGTATTTCGGTCCACCTATCATGCCCTCTTTTGTGGTATACATTTTGCACTGAAAACTTCTGAGAAATACAATTTAACCGTCGGGTCCTTGCGTCTTTTGTGGAACTATTCTCATCCCATTTTGAAGCCCGTCTATCCACTTTCCATACTTCGCCATTTCTTCGAATTTCTTTGGCATATCGTCGGTTTGGCGGGTTGAAGAAATATTCAGTTCCTAATCGTTGTTTCCTATGCCCGCACCCCTTTGCAATTAGCAATTGTGAATTATATATAAGATATTATTTCTAGCCATGCAATTAGAAATTTCCCTATTCCATAATTAGCCACTTTTCTGAAATTCCGCAAATATACAAACCGACTGCTAAACTGCCCCATCATGATCTCTTTCATTTTAAACATTTTGCAGTCAAATTTTCCAATACCTAAAATTTGACCGTGTAACACTCGCATGTCCTGAGTATCCCCGTAACCCTTTTTTGAATCATTTCCAACCGCTTTTCAGAGCTTTCCATTATTTCCTAGCTCTCTGCCGTCTCCGTCACCTTTGCACTTGTCTATAATAAAAGAAAAAAATAAAAAAATAATATAAATATACATATCGTGTTTCTTAATATGCAATTACTGACATTTAATTCTAACAGGTCATCATGCAGGAACCATATGGATTGTCATTGATGGGCGAAAGGCTCGAGGATATCTCCTATTTATGTGCATCAAACCAATATTTGCGGGGGGTTATATTATCCCTTATAAGTGTTCATTTCAAAACCATGAAATTTCGTCCGCACGTCGTGGCCTCCGCACGTTCACGAAACCTCCAATCCTTAATTTATCTTCGTTGTACCCGCCACCTTCGCATTTCTAAATATGCAATAAGTAAGATTTACTGCTAACAGTTCATCATGCACCACCCATACAGATTGTCATTAATTAGTGAAAGGCTCGAGGATATTTCCAATTCATAATAATTTAACCAAGATTTAGCGGAGAGTTACATTATCGGCTCTAACTGTTCATTTAAACATCATCTGCAGCAAACCAACATTCCCATAAACCTCCGACATCAGCTCAACAATAGTTCTGTGGAGATACAGTGAACATCTTCGTGTGCGAGGACCAGAACTTCCAGTGGTCCAGGGCATATTCTTATTACTTAACATATGCTGCAGATAACCAAGTAATTTGGACCTCTGGGATTGCTCATGCAGGTTGTGTCCCTGAGGTTTTTGACTGTAAGGACCTGGTCTCTTGGTGTGCCAATAAATTTATTTCAGACAAAATAATTATTCCACTGCGGGACCTCTCTAATGTTTCTTTGTCACCTCAGGTCTTCTGCCAGATGCTAATATTGTCAGACCCAACATTGGCGTTTAGAGGAGAAGATTGCAAATAGTTCCTAGCAAAGCATAATAATAGGTTGGACCTCTTACCCCATTTTTTGGAAAACCCGCTTCTAGTTCCTGAAGATATTACAAGCTTCCAGGTCAGTTCATTTATAAATCCATTTCACAAAATTTCCTGTCTCTTTACAAGAATAAAGGGACAAGAGTCCACAACAACTATTTCCTGGATGGATCTTTATATTTTGTATTTCACAGTCAACGAACAAGCCATTTTTTATTGGGGCAGGTTAATTTCCCATGAAATCTGTTCCCAATTGTCAAGATTCAAAAGGGAAAAGAAATATTATATGTCATCCTATTTAGTTTTTGCAATAGCGCATTCATGTCGGTTTCCACAACTGTCTCTGTTCAAGAATGTCAACTACACCCGGTAACATTCTGGTACCAGGGCTTGTGGAAGCACAAGGCTTCCCACTATTTTTATGAGTTTTTTAATTGCTTCGTCTCTGTTTTCAAAGTTTTGCTGTTAGGAGAATATGCTTCCCGCATATCTGAACAAGCAACCAGTTTTTTGGACAAGAAGGGGACAGTCGAACATTTGGATAATTACATTGTCATAAGAATTTTTGGCTCCATGGAAAAACCTTCTCTCCTTCCATGTCACATTACAGACATAATGTTTTTTGTAGAAGTAGCGCGACAATATAGCTAATGGTTCCATCTGTTGCAAAGGAAGAAAAAAAAATAGTTCATTCCTCTGCCTTGGAAAGTACGGGAGTTCATGTTCAAAAACATCAAAAAAATTGAAGTATTCATGGCACATTCTAGCATCCCCAACCTGAGATATGCTGAAATTATAATAGGGTTCGACCCCTATAATATTTTTTGAGAAAATTTAAAAACACTTGACCTCGATGATTTTTTTTTTAAAAACACCTACCCGAAAATAGAGACAGTGGCGACAACGGTCCTTCCTCTAATGCCAATGATGTAGAGACAGTGCAAAGCTACACTAAATTGTACACGCAACAGGGGAAAGGCCCCGGTGACAAGAGTGTTCAATCAACAAATACCACTCCAAAAAGTACCACATCCTAAAGCATCGCTCCAATGGCCCACCACAGCAAAAAACAAAATCAGAGTTCTTCAAACAGAGGAGGAGATAGCGAACCTCCTCACTCTAAAATTGATAGTTCTCACAAGCTTCCAGTAGAAAAGAAGAGAAAAAAAATGTGGGGCAGGCAGAAGAGTCGGTAATTCAGAGTGAGAACATGGAACTTGACACTGATCTGGATGGCTTGCTCTGCTTMCTTGATCACCTCGAATACGCCATCCACAATCGTCGTCCAATGGATATATCCGTTACCCAAAATTTTGACAAAGATGAATCCTTCGTATTCCAGAGCRTTGTCTTTGATAGCCAGTCAAAAAAATTGATAATTGAGAAAAAATATGTTAAAAATAAGAAAGGAAAATCTCGTTCAGAGGTTTACCTTGCCAACATGCGGYCGTCCAAAATCTTTCAACTTCACACCGCGAGTGGAGAGGCACTTCATGATTCCATTGGAGGCATTGAGACCRAAAATTCYAGACTGAAGRACCGGGTCAAGGAATTGGAAGACGCTTTCATTCCTATGCCATTGGTTGTCAATCCTTTGGCAATAGCCATGCCTGCCACCCCTGCACCCAACGTAAAAGAATCCTTCACCCTGCTCACATCCTGTAGAGGATATGTGGAGAATAATATCAAAAAAATAATGGAACTGTTTACCGAGGCGTGGAAAATATCACAAAGCATCACTTCCCTTGGAATCAAGGCACATAGTTTGCTCCAACATTTGCAGGCCGAGTTAAAAGATGAAGAAAAATTCTTTTTAAAAATGATCCTTCCTTTTGGCACCATTTTCAACAATATGACAGAAACAAAAAGAAGAGAACAAGATCTTCCATCCAAAAACCGGATCGGTCAATTGAATGCATGTTGGAAAGAAAATTTGAAGAACCTACATCTCATTGTTCAGTCATGTGAACAAGCCATATCTAAGAAAGATAAAATTCACAAGGTTGTCAAATATAGACTTAGCAGGGAAAACCAACGACTTCCAAGACCTCGACTTGATCGCAAACTCCTTTCCCTTAACCAAGCAAGAGTTCGATAAAAAGGTTGCTATGTTTAAGACCTTGTCTCTAGAAACGTTTTGCAACATCCTTCAATTTGATCAAGCTCATGTCCACGACTGGCTAGTCAAATATTCAGTATAGAATGAGGAAATTCATCAAGCTCTTTGTAATATTTCTATCGACTTCCAGGAATTA
>JASDQU010107252.1:42961-53918 GCA_032191745.1 Picea mariana | reverse complement strand
TCAGTCATGTGAACAAGCCATATCTAAGAAAGATAAAATTCACAAGGTTGTCAAATATAGACTTAGCAGGGAAAACCAACGACTTCCAAGACCTCGACTTGATCGCAAACTCCTTTCCCTTAACCAAGCAAGAGTTCGATAAAAAGGTTGCTATGTTTAATACCTTGTCTCTAGAAACGTTTTGCAACATCCTTCAATTTGATCAAGCTCATGTCCACGACTGGCTAGTCAAATATTCAGTATAGAATGAGGAAATTCATCAAGCTCTTTGTAATATTTCTATCGACTTCCAGGAATTATAAAACGATATTTTCAACATAAAAATCTGGAATGAGATCAACATCGCCCCAATGATAAGCTACATTGAAGAATGGATCGAAAGGCAATTGAAGCAGGTCGTAGATGAAAGGAAACAGGAAGTTTCCAGGATTCCAGCAGTCGTCAATGACATCATTGAAACCACAACCATCGAGATGTGTAGGAAAACACTTATACCTTTCCATTTATTTTGTTTTGCAAGTATTGCACTCTATATTCTTTCTACAAGCCTATTTATTGTACATATAAATAATTGTCCGCGGGAACCCCAATCCCAGTCTACATGACAAACGCATTGAAATTCTGATTTATATGTAACATCCTTTATTTTTTTGTATATTTCAAGATTTTCAGTACTATGTAACAAACTTTTATTTTTTGACATATTTCAAATAAAAAAAAATTCTTATCTCCTTTTAATTTTATGTCTTCATACATTTTTATCTTTCGCCACTCCATATGGAAAATGCATTTAAATTTCCAAATTTATTCTTCCACTGTCAACAAATTTGTTGTTTATTATATAATTTCAAAAATTTTATGTTTCTTATATACTTTCAAAAAATAAATGGTTCTCTACATGCCAACCATCATTTACTTTTGCCCCATTTTCCTTGATATACATGTTGCACACAACATTTTCGTGATATACATTTTTCACCGAACACTTCCATCATTTACAATTCGACCCCATTTTCCACAATTTGCTTTCTAACCTCGTTGGCAGGGACTACGCTGCCATGCAGCCTTGTTTTCATAGTGTTGTGCATACAATTATTTATATATATCCATGATGTTTAGTGAAGTGCATACACCAATGCATTGTTTTTGCATAATAGATTATATAGTGTTATGATATAAATTAATCAATTGATATTGTTTGCTTGTTTGCTAGAATTAGTGTTGATATCTTTTTTGCATTTTGGTGGTGAAACATAGTTTATTCATGAAAAACAAAATGCTTTCACTTTCAAAATTCGTGGGCATCTACTCTTTTTTGTTTATCTGTTAAACATGTGGTATCCTTGAAACTTCACAACAATTATGCAAAATGGTTAAAGAGTTCAAGTTATTGTCTTTATACCTAGTATTACTTCATAGAAAATTGAAATTGTCATCCATTGAAGATTTCATACATAAGTTGATTCTAATATTGTCTCATTATGGCCGGGGTCTCTTATTTATCTACTATATATAGTATTTCTATAGTATTTCTCTCATGTCTTCTTTATCATCTCCTCAAATACTTCTATAGATTATGGTGGTTGTCAATTGTTAACAAAGTCACCAACATAGAAATACAAATATCGACCAAGGTTCTTTCTTTGGCTAATACAAATAGTATAATTCTCTCTATGTCTATAGTGCCTCTTTTCATTTTCATCTTGCATGGATATCTATAATGTTAAACATTTTATCTTGGAAATGGATTATGACATAGGATAATCACAATTTTGTTTGTTTCTCTAGATACTATGAATTGTATAGCTATTTCCTCTAAGTCTCATTTGAACTTGCTATGAATTATGATAGTTGTTGGTCATTATAAAAATGAATGAAAAAGGATACAAACACTAGGTGAGATTTTTTCTTTATCTAGTATGAATAGTACAACTTTGTTTATGGTCCCTTTGTCTCCTTGGGTTCGTGATCTACATAGAACCCTAGAATTTAAAGGTTTTGGCATTGAAATGGATCCCCTTTTTGCTAGTATTGATAACCCTGTCTCCATTTAGTATTGATAACCCTTTATCCATTTCAATGATGAAGCAAATTTCACTCATGAACACAAAAATACTTTCCCTTTTAAAAACCCTAACAGTCTTGCAAATTAAATAATTTTCCATACACCAACTAGCCAAATCTATACCTATTTTTCCCTAGACATAAATCATGTAAAATTTAGGTTAAATCGGGTAAAATTTAGGTTATCCTCCTTAAGTGGTTTTCATTTATTTTCGATAAGAAGAAGTATTGTGTTTCCACAAATATGGTGATTTTGAGATTCAAGGTTTCTTTCAATCATAAGCATCAATATGCTTGGACTACAATTTTCACATCCTTGTAGTTTTGTGTATGTTATATTGATATTTCTCAATGACACTTTTTGAAACCTTATTTAGATAATAATCATTTTCCTATTGATAAGATTCATGGCTTGCAATAACAACTAGATGATGAATTAAGTAACATATAAAGATAAAAATGTCTTTAGGTTTTGGAGGGATTTTTTGCTACTATCTCTTTGATGCCTTTGAAAATGATGTATTTAGAAGGATTCTTGTTTTAGATAGCTTTAGAAAGTTGAGAGGAATACAAATATTTATAGCTCTATTACTTTCCTCTAGTCTTCCTTTGTACTTTATATGGTTTATGATAGTTGCGAGTTGTTATAATAACGAATAAAAAAATTTAAACAATGGCTAAGGTTTCTTCTTCGACTAGTGAATAGTATGGCTCTATTAATGACCTCTTATTTAATTTGAATCTAGATGTAGTGCCCTATTTTTATTTGATTTCAGTTGACTAATATGATGTTATTATTTGAGGGAATTATGGTTACAAGAATGACCGAGTTGGTTGATAGATACATTTATGGATGATGTGATCTAGAAATTCAATCTAATTTGATGTGATTATTACTTGATGTGGACATATTTCTAGTATGGTTTATGCTTCAATATTCTTGTGATGCTACTAAATATTGAAAATGAACATGTGGTTACATGATTAAATCTATGATGTTATATGATGCTATTGATGGGTTGTTAAGTGAAACACCACAGGTGTGATGGGTTGTTAAGTGCAACACCACAGGGGCATATGGACTCCATATTGAGTCAATATATGTGGACCTAGGATGAGGTCAAGTTATGTATGATTGACATGCAAATGACATTAATTATTGTTTGTTCATGATTATTGGACAATGTTATTTGATATTTTGTCTCTATATGTGTATAGAGACAATGAAATACTTTCCAAATAAGCATACACATGGGAAAAGGGTTTTATGATGAGATGTGACACAATATGTACCATCATGGAGAGGAGGCCTACGTTTCCTATTCCATACTACTAGAATTTATGTTGTGTAATGGGTTGAAAAAAATATGTTTTAATGTTTTTCCTTGAGGTTACACATGTCATAAAGGTAGGTTGTAGCCTCCGAACACTTACGAGGTCCTTTTGAAGGGTATGCAATAAGGTGTCAATACGTATTCCTCAATGGCCATTAGTCTGTCACCAATGGTGAATGATTTGGGTTAGTTAAGTCCCAACCATGAAACCATCCCCCATCATTGAAAAATGATCCTTGAAATGCATGCAGAAACATGTCACATGTAACATCCCCATTTTGATCCCCAGTTTAAATTGTAATTAATTATGTTTAGAGTAGTTTATGACAACATGAATATCTTGTTTTTTTTCATGAATATATTGTTATTGTTCCATGTCAAATTTGAAAAATCAAAGAAAATGTATATGTAGTGTTGGAACCTCATATTATAATGGTTTATCACACCTCTACTCGAGATAGTCGGTTGGGTGGTCGACCAAATAGTCAGCCGAACAATTGACTAGAAGTTGGAGAAAGTTGGTCGATGGATCGACCAACCGATCACTCGACTCTGTATTGGATGACTGGTCGACTAGCTAATACAATAGTATAGGTTTGCCAGAAATTGTTCCAACCATGAATGATTATTTGTGGACACGATATTCAAAATTTTAAGAAAATAGGTTAAATTCCAAGACTATAAATAAAGGACACCATGGGGATATTTTAACAACATGGTGACTAATCATGATTGTATTTGATGATGCATTGTGATGTTCTATTCACAATACATTATGCTTAACTGTTGAAACAAAGTCTTTAAACACCACCGTTCGTCTTGGAGTATTATTCCTTATTTTATTTCTACAGATTATGTTTTTTTCCTCTCATGGTTACCCCCAATCCCAACATGATATAAGAATGAATGGTTTTGACCTTACTTGTTGTTCACAAATATTGTTGAGTTGAATATCATAGTGATTTACTCTAGGTTGTTGATTTGTTCAGTGTAACTTGTTTAGATAATATAATATCTATAATATATCGAAGATGGCTTCCAAGATTGATCTTGTTGTTTTGAATGGACTCAATTATGCTATTTGGGCACCAAATATGGAGACTCTTCTAAAAATAAAAGGGCTCTGATAGTATAATAACGACACTATTCCAAATCCAAATGATGACCATGTGAATTTTATCATCAATGGGAAGAAAGATGAGGTTTTTGGGGTCATTACAACTTACATTTCTCTAGATATTCGCTTTCATACAAGTGACATCGATTATCCTCATGAATCCTCAAAGAAGATGAAGTATTTGTTGTTAAAAAAAAAGGATCGTGGAGCAATAAAATAAAAACAAATGTGGAAATAAAACACAAAAGATACACAATATAATAGAGACACAAATAAACGTGGTTCCCCTAGTGTGGGCTACGTCCACCAAAGAAATTGCCACGTCCTTCCTTTTTATTATCCAGGAAATGAAGGGACACAACCTACAAAACACCCATTGTAACTTCCTCTTCGTTCTCTCATAGTCTCCTCTCTCAGAATACAATATTCACAATGATACATAATTGCGATACATTTCCTTCATAAAAGAGGGTTTCCTTCTAGGGAAAAAAAACCTAACATAACTTCTACCGTCAGATCTGCAACTTTATAATGAATGGTCTAGATTTACTATGAAATTAAAATATACATTTACAAGGAAATTTTTCCTTTGGGGCCTACTTTCCCTCGGACCCCACAGGGGGGGCAAGCCCCACTTGCAACTCCCAGGGTTGTACAATCTTCCGGGGTGTAAATTATTCATGTGGTGTAAACATAAATCAAAACAAAAAACTCTACATCAGGAAGATAATCAGGCTCCACAACTAACAATCTCCCACTTGGAGATTGATCTCAACAACTCCACCGATGTTGTATTTGCTGGACTATAATCCTTCTTGGACCTGGAAAATTTCTCATATTCACCTTCATTCTTGAAGACCAACTGAAACTGAGTAGAAACTCATTTTCTTCCTTGTTACTCCCTTTGTTAACATGTCTACAGAATTTTGGCTAGTGTGTATATTTTCCAACTTCAAATCTACATCTTCCAATATGGATCATATGAAATGGTACATGAGCTGCATATGCTTAGTCTCTGAATGGAAGGTTGAGTTCTTTGCAATATGAATGGAACTCTCATTGTCATAGTACAACCTTACATTCTCTTTCTTCTTTCCCAATTCCTCTATAAACCTCTATAACCAAATCATCTCTTTATTATCCTCTGTAGTAGCAACATACTCTGCCTCTGTTGTTGAAAGTGAAACAACCTTTTTCATTTTTGAAATCCAACTTACTGCTATTCCACCTACGGTAAAAAAATACCTTGTGGTGCTCCTCCTTCTATCTTTATCAACTATCATATCTAAATCAACATATCCCTATAGAACAATGTCTAAACCTCCAAAACATAATGCATGAGTAGCAGTACCTTTAAAATACCTAAGAATACACTAAACGTCCTCCCAATGTTCTTTAACTGGAATGTTCATATACCTACTCACAACTCCCACTACATGTGCAATATCTGGTCTTGTGCAAACCATCACATACATCAAGTTGCCAACTGATGATGAATAAAGGACCTTGGACATGCATTCTATCTCCTCTTGTGTCTTGGGACACATTTACTTGGTTAATTTGAAATGGCTGACCAAAGGTGTACTAACTTGTTTTTCATTCTGCATTTTAAACCTCTCTAACACCTTGTTTATGTACTCACCCTAACACAATGTTAATTTGTGATTTTTCCTATCTCTTGTTATTCTCATACCAAGGATTTTCTTTGCAACACCCAAATACTTCATCGCAAATGAATTAGCCAAATACAACAAGCATATCATCTACATACAATAGCAAGATAATGTAACTTCCATTTTCTATCCTTCTAAAGTAAACACAGTGATCGAAATGACATCTACTATGACCTTGTTATATCATAAACATGTCAAACTTCAAATACCACTGCCTTAGAGCTTGTTTTAGGCCATACAAGCTCTTCTTCAACCTAGATACCAAATTTTCCTTCCCTTTGACCTCATACTCATGTGGATGTTGCATATAAATCTCTTCCTACAAATCCCCATGGAGAAAATTTGTTTTTACATCTAATTGTTCAAGATGCAAGTCTTCTACTGCCATAAGACTTAAAATAGTCCTAATTGAAGTCATTTTAACAACAAGAGAAAATATTTCATCGAAATATATACCTTTCTTTTGTGCAAACCCCTTTACAACAAGTCTAGCCTTGTACCTCTTTTTGCCTCTGTCTTCTTCCTTCAACCTGTAAACCCATTTATTCTACAACGCTCTTTTTCTTGCAAGAAACTGAACCAAATACCAATTTTGGTTATTTTCTAGGGAATCCATTTCCTCTTTCATGCCTTGCTCCCACTTATTTTTAGTGTCTACATGCATTTCCTCTTCATAACATTTTGGTTCACCAGAATCAGTCAACAATAAATAATACAATGAAGGAGAGTATCATTTAGGGGGTCTACTTAACCTGGTAGATCTTCTAATAATACTTGCAGGATTTTGAGGTACATGTTGCTCTTGTTGTTGTACATTTTGATTTTATGGTACCTTTGGAATTTCTTTTTCAGTGATCTCATCAAGCACTGTGTATTCTGGTTTTTCTTTTTCATGTTTCTTTCCCTACAACTGATATTTGTACATGACCTTCTCATTGAATATGACATCTCTACTCCTAATGAGTTTTTGATTTTCATAATCCCATAAGCGATAACCAAAATCATTAACACCGTATCCAATACAGGTACACTTCTTGGAGTTTTCCTCAATCTTTGTTCTATATTATTTATCAATATGGACAAATGCTTCACAACCGAAAGTCTTCAAAAAAGAATAGTTTACCTTTTTACCTATCCATGCCTTCTCTGGAATTCCACCATACAAATATATTGAAGGTCCTCTGTTTATTAAGTAAGCAACAATATCTACAACATCTTCCCAAAACTATAAGGGAAAACCAACATGCAATCTCATACTCCTTGCACGCTCCATGATTGTCATGCTCATCCTTTCTGACACACCATTTTCTTGTGGTGTTCCTGAAACTGTCTTCTCTTTACGAATCCCATGGTATGAACAATAATAATCAAACTCCTTTCTGCAATATTCACCTCCATTTTCTGAGCTGAGACACTTCAACCTTTTTCCTGTCTCTTTCTCAACCAAAGCTTTCCATTTCTTAAAAGTATAAAAAACATCATATTTTTGTCAAATGCAATAAACCCAATTTTTTCTAGTTGCATCATCAATAAAAGTAACATAATAACGAGAGCCACCAAGAGATGATACCTGAGATGGTCCCCATACATCTGTATGCACAATCTCTAACCTTTCACTCTTCTTTTCTTTTCTGACTTTGAGAAATATGACTCTCTTTTATTTTCCATAAACACAATGCTCACATAAATTCAAATCAATTTGTTTAATATTTGGAAAAAAATTTATTTTTTGAAGTATCTTCATCCCCTTCTCACTCATGTGTTTGATCCTATGATACCACAGTGTTGTATCCACTCCTGTAGAATCTAAAGAGATAGAAGAGTCAATATTACCAGTACATAAATACAATGTACCTACCTTCTCTCCTTTTTCTATCACCAGTGATCCTTTGGTGACCTTCCACACCTTATTTGTAAATATGGATATAAAACCTTCACTTACCACCTTCCCTGTTGAAATTAGATTTTTCCTTAGATCTGGAACATGTCTTACTTCTTTCAACAACCATTGGGTTCCATTCCTTTTCTTTATTTTTACCTTTCCCATTCCAACAATTTTGCATGGTGCATCATCACCCAAATGAACCTATCCAAAATCAACTTGAACATAATCTAAAAAATGTTTCCTATGGGGTGTGGCATTAAATGAATCCCCTGAATATACTACCCAAGACTCATAAATATTATCTATATAAATAATAAAAGAATCTTCTAACACATCACCTGTTACATTTGCTTCCTGATTTTTCACCTGTTGTCCATCTCTTCGTTTCTTTGCAGCCTTGCAGTATTTCTTCAAATATCCTTTCTTCCCACAATTCCAACACTCTACCTTTTCCAGTCTGGATTTGGATCTTCCCTTCCTAGAATTCCCATGGTTCCCTGAGCCCTTTCCTCTATCCTTTTATCTTCCCATGTTCTCCATGTTTAATGCATTACGCGATGTCTCACTTGTGATTTTCCGTCACATTTCCTCTCTAAGGATAACACCAAAAACATCATCAAATTTTAAAGTTTTTGAACCATATACAGAGTTACTTACAGCCATGACCAAGAAATTCTATCTTTCTGGCAATGAGCACAAGATTAGAAGATCCCTGACCCCATCATCAAAGTCCACTTTTATAGAACTTAGTTCATTTGTAACAGTATTAAATTCATTTAAATGATCTGCAACGGACCCACCTTCTGAAATATTCATATTAAATAATATCTTCCTTAGAAATACCTTATTGGACACCGTTAATTTTTCATATAGTTTATCCAATGCATCCATCAGCTCCTTCGTTGTATTTTCTTTCAAAATATTGAAATCCACTGATGTTGTTGGGCTTATTCATATCGGTCGTAGTTCCTTTCTATCAAGAACCTCCCATTCTTCATCCTTCATGGTCGTCGACTTCTTTTCTATTCCACCCAATGGTAGGAATAGATCCTTCTGATATAAATAATATTCCATCTGCATCTTCCATAACTGGTATTTTTTGCCGTTAAATTTCTCGATCCTAAATTTTCCATATTCCGTCATTGCTCTCACTCGAACCAGGAACCCTCTTTTCCTATGAGTTACCTTTCACTCTAATACCATTTGTTATAATTTCAAGATCGTGGAGCAATACAATAAAAAAAAATGCAGAAATAAAACATAGAAGATACACAATATAATAGAGACACATATATACGTGCTTCCCCTAGTGTGGGCTACATCCACCAGAGAAATTTCCAATTCCTTCTTTTTTATTATCCAACAAATGAAGGGATACAACCTACAACACACATGTTGTATCTTCCTCTTCTTTATCTCACAATCTCCTCTCTCAGAATACAATATTCGTAATGATACATAGCCGCAATACATTTCCCTCATAAAAGAGGGTTTCCTTCTATGGAAAAAAACCCTAACATAACTTCTATTGTTAGATATGTGACCTTATAATGAACGGTCCATATTTACTATGAAATTACAATATACATTTACAAGGCAATTTTTCCTTTGGGGGATTTGCCCCCGGACCCCGTAGGGGGGGAAATCACCCCCTGCAACTCCCCCACATGGAAGGGTGTATAGTCTTCTGGGGTGTAAAGTATTCATGGGGTATAAACATGGATGAAAAAAAAAAAATGCATCAGGAAGATAATCAAGATCCACAACCAACATTTGTTTAACATTTGATGAGATTCAAGTTATGCAATTAGAGAAAGAGTTGTTTATCGCTCTTGATCAAGATTCCTTTGAAAGGACTGAGGACTACTTAGCTCATGTTAAAGAGTTGTATTTGAAATTGGGCGAATGTGGGAAGGATTTTTAGAAGAAATATGGAAAACTCATTAAGCTAGTCTTGATGAATCTGAGAACACCATTTGACGTGTTATATTCCACATTCCATAAAAATTGGAAATCATGCAAGGAAGATGGTAAGGACTATATCTTTGATACCTTATGTGGCCTACTATCAAAACATGTTGCTTGATGAAGGGAAGCTTGGTGTATCATGTTTTCATTGATGTCAAATGATCGATGTCAAAGGATTGGATTGATTGATTGATTGATTGATGTTAAAGGAACAATGTCTTGTCATAGCATACTGATGTAATATGTATTGTCCTTGATGTGAATGGAATGATGTCAAGTGGAGTCATAGTCATATGATGCCATACATAGATGAAGATGGATCAATGAGTTGTCATTTATAAATGATGCATAGATGAATATGGATCAATGAGTTGTCATTGATAAATGATTCATAGATGAATATGGATCAATGAGTTGTCATTGATATATGATGCATAGTTGAAGATGAATCGATGTGGGTTCATGATGCATAGTTGGATTGATGTAGATATGACTCATTATTTTCATGATAAGGAGTACAAATGGATGAACTCCAAAGTGGTCCTCTTATGGTGAAATCCCTCATGGGAAGACACTTTTTCATTGAGTTATCCTAGAAGTACGTCTATATAACCCATGCTTAACAAGTTGAATATCAGTGAATTTGTTAGTGAAACTATCCTAGATGGATAGTGATTTTCATGCCATTTATGGTGGTATGTGTAGCGTCACATAACTCCTCATTGTTTGAAATTTATGGCCTTACGAAGTTGGAGGACCCTCATATGTTGTCTTGAAGCCCCAAAAGGTCAAACAAGTCAAAGTTCTTACAAAGAAGGGGGATTATTTAAATAATAAAGTGAAGTGAAAAAATCAAAGAGGATTATTTAAATAATAAAGTGAAGTGACAAAGTCAAGGAATATTATTTAAATAATA
>JASDQU010107252.1:17708-42941 GCA_032191745.1 Picea mariana | reverse complement strand
GATTGATTGATTGATGTTAAAGGAACAATGTCTTGTCATAGCATACTGATGTAATATGTATTGTCCTTGATGTGAATGGAATGATGTCAAGTGGAGTCATAGTCATATGATGCCATACATAGATGAAGATGGATCAATGAGTTGTCATTTATAAATGATGCATAGATGAATATGGATCAATGAGTTGTCATTGATAAATGATTCATAGATGAATATGGATCAATGAGTTGTCATTGATATATGATGCATAGTTGAAGATGAATCGATGTGGGTTCATGATGCATAGTTGGATTGATGTAGATATGACTCATTATTTTCATGATAAGGAGTACAAATGGATGAACTCCAAAGTGGTCCTCTTATGGTGAAATCCCTCATGGGAAGACACTTTTTCATTGAGTTATCCTAGAAGTACGTCTATATAACCCATGCTTAACAAGTTGAATATCAGTGAATTTGTTAGTGAAACTATCCTAGATGGATAGTGATTTTCATGCCATTTATGGTGGTATGTGTAGCGTCACATAACTCCTCATTGTTTGAAATTTATGGCCTTACGAAGTTGGAGGACCCTCATATGTTGTCTTGAAGCCCCAAAAGGTCAAACAAGTCAAAGTTCTTACAAAGAAGGGGGATTATTTAAATAATAAAGTGAAGTGAAAAAATCAAAGAGGATTATTTAAATAATAAAGTGAAGTGACAAAGTCAAGGAATATTATTTAAATAATAAAGTAAATGGAGAACCTTCTAATTATGGAAAGTAGTTTACCCTAAAAAGAGGAAAAGGGTTAAGTAGTCAAGTGGCTACTGGATACATGGACAAGTGGAAAATTGGGAAAAGTTGGACAAAGTGGCCTAGAAGATGCTTCTAAGGAAGCTACTTGAAAAGTATAAATAAGAGATGAGGGTCTCTTGTGAATATATATCTTGAGCATATCTTGAAGATCTATTCTGAGAGAGAGATTGATTTGAGAATCTTATGGATGCATCAAAGTTTCCATAAGTCTGAGATCTTGACTGGGAAATTTTTAGAAGTTCAAAAACCCTAGTTTCTGAAGGATTACGCAAGCAGCAGTGGACCAGAGAGTGTACATACATGGGCTGCAGTGATCCAGAGTGCATACATGCGTGGGTTGAAGGAAGATAGATCACGTACAGTTGATGGAAGTCATGAATACTTGAGTGTGAGCTTGTGCCAAGTTCTTGACGATTGAAGCAAGTTTCAAATTTGCATTCTATGGGCTCAAATCTTCCATAGAAACTCTGGTATGGTTACATAGTTTTCTTGATTGTTATTCTTGCATATTGTATGGTGAATGCTTGAAGAATTCTTGGTATGTCCATTGTGATTTCGTTTGTGTTGGTTGATGGAATGAGCAACACTCTTATGTTTCAGTATTGATATGGTCTTCATAGTATATTGGTTACTTATGTTTAAGTAACATTCATATTGTGTGGTTGAGGAGCATGAGTATAAGTTGTTGGAGAGTATGGATATGTTGAGATTTGTTATGGTCCAAATTGGACAGTGAAAGACATAAGTGAATGTGACTGAGGGCTACAAAAGATCTGAGTTTTTCAAGGAGAGAAAACCCTAGTTGTTCAAAAGGCACACACATGTTGTATTATAGACAGGCCATGTACATATTGTTGGGTATGTGTTATATTCTTTGAACGAGTAGTATTGTCACATATTTAGGTGGCTTTTCAGCACACGGTTTTTTTGCCGATGGTTTTCTATTTCCAGTTAAGGGATTAGGGTTGTTGACTAATCTAGGTCATTGGGTTAGGGTTTTGGATGTCAATGGATCCTATATGTATATTGTATTGTAAAGAATGTATCACTATGAATGAATATGGAATATGTTGGTTTTCCTAGTTTGGGTTTCCAGGGGAAAAATCTATGTGTAATGTTTGTATTTTCAATTGTATCTTTTCTATTCTTTTGCTGAAAAAGTATTTTCAATAAATATTGTACAACGTTAAAATCTATATTTGGTATCATAGCTTTGTTGGATTCAGGGGGATTCCTTTGTGTTCAAGGGTTTGGCTTGGGACTGTTATAAGCCTTGTTACAGTAGRAGATCTGTGGTATTGATTTTTTAGGTGAAAATAAATTCAACGATGGAGATCGAGAAKTTTAATGGGMAAATTTTTGAGCTATGGAAGCTCAAGATGGAAGATATGTTGGTGGAAAAATATTAGTGGATCATGGTAGATCCAGGTACTGCACCTAYAGGAACTTYAGCAGATGACTGGAAAAATTTGGATCGGAAGGCAAAGAGAACAATTCGAATGTGTCTCTCAGATTCAGTATTACTGAATGTGTCCAAGGAAGCTACAACCAAGGATTTGTGGGAAACGTTGGGGAAGTTGTATCAATCTAAATCCCTAGTAAATAAAATATTCCTAAGAAAKAAGTTATATAACCTGAGGATGAGAGATGGAGACTCGGTGRTAGACAATTTGAACACCTTCAATACTGTGGTAAGTCAGTTAGTATCTGTTGAGATTAAAATTTCATATGAAGATAAATGTATCAGTTCATTGTGTTCTTTACCAAACTCATGGGATAGTCTGGTAGTGGCCATAGGTAGTAATATAAATTCCTTGAAGTTTGATGAAGTGGTCTTATCCTTGTTGTCGGAGGATATGAGACGAAAGAATATGGAAGAATATAGCACATACACATTATTTGCAAGAGGACGTTCCCAGGAAAAAAATAGATATAAGTTCTCAAGTGGGAGATCTAATTCTAAGGGTAGATCTTAATCTTCCGGAAAGTTTGTAAAGGTATCTTGGAGATGTGGAAAATAAGGGCACTACAAGAAGCAGTGTAGGTTCAAAGTTGAGAAAAATAAGGGGTCTGAAGAATCTCCTTCTATAGAAGAAAATACCTCCAAGGAAGAAGGAGGGGATGTGTACTTGGCTTCTTCAAGAACACATGCAGATCATGAGGCATGGTTGGTTGAATCTAGTGCATCCTTTCATATGACTCCCCATAGGGAGTGGTTCTGCAAATATGAAAGGTATGATGGAGGTAATGTTTTCTTAGGTCATGATTCGACAAACAGAATCATAGGACGAGGAAAAGTCAAGTTGAGGATCATAGATGGAAGGATTAGAACACTTCCTTGTGTTCTGCACATCCCAGGTTTGGCCATAAATTTTATTTATGTAAGTTAAATGGATGATGCAGGGGTAAAAACAATATTTGAAAAGGAAACCTGCAGGATGGCTCGAGGAGAAATGGTGTTGCTAAAGGGAGCTCGGTTTGGAACTCTATATAAGCTACAAGGAAGAACTATTAGTGATGGGTGTAATAGTTCCATTGTTCCTGATATTGGATTTGAAGAAGAAAGAACTCCTACCATCTCTGGAGAAAAGGTTATGTTGTGGCATCAAAGACTGGGGCATATCGGAGAGAAGGTTATTCAACTACTACACGGTAAAGGTATGGTTGAAGGTATATATAACTACTCTCTGGATTTTGATTTATGTGAACATTGTCTATATGGGAAGTAGAATCGGGTAAGATTCCCCTCTAGTGCAACGAGGGAAGAAGGAATTTTATAGCTAGTTCACAATGATGTTTTTGGACTTGTGTTGGTCCCATCATTGGGAAAATATCTGTACTACGTCTCATTTATAGATAAATTCTCGATGAATACTTGGATATATTTCCTCAAGAAGAAATTTGAATTATTTGATAGGTTTAAAGAGTTTAAGGCTCTTGTTGAGAATCAAACAGAGAAAAGAATTAAGGTGTTGAGGACAAATAATGGCAGAGAGTTCTACGAGAATGAATTTGAAGAATCATGTAAGAAGTGTGGTATAGCAAGGTAGAAGACTACTCCATATACACCTCAACAGAATGGAGTTTCAGAAAGGATGAACATGACGTTGATGGAAAAAGCAAGGTGCATGCTTAGTGGTGTCGGGTTAGGGCAAGAATTTTGGGCAGAGGCAATGGGTACTGCATGTTACCTGGTCAACAAATCACCCTCATCAACGTTGGATGAAAAGACTCCACAAGAGGTATGGACTAGTAAGGAACCTTCTCTCACACATATCAAGGTATTTGGTTGTGATGCATATGTTCATGTTCTAAAGGAAAGCATGAGTAAGATAGATAAGAAGGTTTAAAAGTGTATCTTTATTGGATATAAAGATGGTCTGAAAGGTTATAATCTTTGGAACCCAGAAACTAAGAAGGTAGTGTATAGTCGAGATGTGGTATTTAGAGAAATGAAGGATGTTATTAAACAGGAGTCATTGGATCCTATATGTATATTGTATTGTAAAAAATGTATCACTATGAATGAATATAGAATATGTTGGTTTTTCCAGTTTGGGTTTCCAAGGGAAAAATATTTGTGTAATGTTTGTATTTTCCATTGTATATTTTCTGTTATTTTGCTAAAAAACTATTTGCAGTAAATATTGTACAAGGTTAAAATCTACATTTGGTATCAGAGCTTTGTTGGATTCATGGGGATGCCTTTGTGGTCAAGGGTTTGGCTCACGACTGTGATACGCCTTGTTATAGTAGGATATATGTGGTATTGATTTTTCAGGTGAAAATAAATGGCAAGCAATTCGAAGATGGAGATCGATAWGTTTAATGGGCAAAGTTTGAGTTGTGGAAGCTTAATATGGAAGATTTGTTGGTGGATAAAGATCAATGGATCGCGGTAGATCCAATTACTGTACCTATAGGAAYTGTTAGAAAAACAGGACTGTGGAGCAATAAAATAAAACAAATGTGGAAAAAAAACACAGAAGATACACAATACAATAGAGACACATATTTACATGGTTCACCCAGTGTGGGCTACATCCACTAGAGAAATTGCCAGGTCCTTCCTTTATTATTATCCAACATATGAAGGRATGCAACCTACAACAAACCCACTGTAATTTCCTCTTCTTTCTCTCACAATATTCTCCATCGACCATAGCCACAATACATTTCCCTCATAAAAGAGGGTKTCCTTCTAGGGAAAAAAACCCTAACATAATCTCTTTCATTAGATCTGCAACCTTATAATGAACGGTCCATATTTACAATGAAATTACAATATACATTTACAAGGCAATTTTTCTTTCGTGGGATTCTCCCCCGAACCCTCGCTGGGGCCTYGCTTGCCCCCAGACCCCCCAGCCAAGGGGATAGCCTCCCCGGACCCTRCAGAGGGGGGTCCCCCCTCTACACTCCCCCACGTGGAAGAGTGTACATACTTCTGGGGTGTAAATACTTCATGGGGTATAAACATGACTGAAAGTAAAATACCTCTGAATCAGGAAGATAATCAGGCTCCACAACCAACAGGAACTTCAACAAATGGCTAGAAAAAGTTGTATCAGAAGGAAAAGAGCACAATCTGACTGTGTCTCTCAGATTCATTATTATTGAATGTGTCAGAGGGAGCTACATCCAAGTATTTATGGGAAAATTTGGGGAAGTTGTATCAGTCTAAATACGTAGTAAATAAACTATTCCTATGAAAGAAGTTGTATAACCTGAGGATGAGAGATGGAGACTTGGTGGCAAAGAATTTGAACGCCTTCAATACTATGGTAAGTCAGTTAGTATCTGTTGATATTAAAATTTCAGATGAAGATAAATGTATCATATTACTGTGTTCTTTACCAGACTCATGGGATAGTATGGTTGTGGCCATAGGTAGTAATAAAAATTCCTTGAAGTTTGATGAAGTGGTCTCATCCTTGTTGTCTTAGGAGATGAGATGGAAGAATATGGAAGGACATAGCACAGACGCATTATTTGCAAGAGGACGTTCCCAGGAAAGAAATAGATCTAAGTTCTCAAGTGGAAGATCTAAGTCTAAGGGTATATCTAAATCTCTCGAAAAGTTTGTAAAGGTATGTTGGAGATGTGGAAAATAAGGGAACTACAAGAAGTAGTGCAGGTCCAAAGTTGAGAAAAAGAAAGGATCTAAAGAATCTCCTTCTATAGAAGAAAAGACCTCCAAGGAAGAAGGAGGGTATGTGCACTTGGATTCTTTAAGCACACATGCAGATCATGAGGCATGGTTGGTTGACTCTGGTGCATCCTTTCATATGACTCCCCATAGGGAGTGGTTCTGTGAATATGAAAGGTATGATGGAGGTAATGTTTTCTTAAGTGATTATTTGACAACCATAATCATAAGACGAGGAAAAATCAAGTTGAGGCTCATAGATGGAAGAATTACAACACTTCCTGTTGTTCTGCACATCCCAGGTTTGGCCAGAAATTTGATTTTTGTAAGTAAAATGGACAATGGAGGGGTGAAAAAAATATTTGAAAAGGAAACTTGCAGAATGGTTCGAGGAGAAATGGTGTTGTTGAAGGGAGTTCGGTTTGGAACTCTATATAAGATGCAAGGAAGCACTATTAGTGATGGGTTTAATATTTCCATTGTTTCTGATATTGGAGTTGAAGAAGAAATAACTCCTACCGTCTCTGGAGAAAAAGTAATGATGTGGCATCAAAGACTGGGGCATATCGGAGAGAACGGTCTTTCACTACTAAATGGTAAAGGTATGGTTGAAGGTATGTCTAACTGCTCTCTGGATTTTGATTTCTGTGAACATTGTCTATATGGGAAGCAGAATCGGGTAAGATTCCCATCTGGTGCAATGAGGGCAGAAGGAATTTTACAGCTAGTTCACAGTGATGTTTTTGGACCCGTGTCAGTCCCATCATTGGGAAAATATGTGTACTACATCTCATTTATAGATGACTTCTCGAGGAATACTTGGATATATTTCCTCAAGAAGAAATATGAAGTATTTGATAGGTTTAAAGAGTTTAAGGCTCTTTTTGAGAATCAAACAGAGAAAATAATTAAGGTGTTGAGGACAGATAATGGTGGAGAGATCTGTGGGAATGAACTTGAATAATTTTGTAAGAAGTGGGATATAGCAAGGCATAAGACAAATCTATATACACCTTAGAAGAATGGAGTTGCATAAAGGATGAACAGGACGTTGATGGAAAAATCAAGGTGCATGCTCAGTGGTGTCGGGTTAGGGCAAGAATTCTGGGCAGATGTAGTGGGTATTGCATGTTACCTGGTCAACAAATCACCCTCATCAGCATTGGATGACAAGACTCCACAAGAGGTATGGACTGGCAAGGAACCTTCTCTCACACATCTCAAGGTATTTGGTTGTGATGCATATGTTCATGTTCCAAAGGAAAACAAGATTAAGCTAGATAAGAAGGTCGAAAAGTGTATATTTATTGGATATGAAGATGGTCTCAAAGGTTATAAGCTTTGGAACCCAAAAATTAAGAAGGTAGTGTATAGCCGATATGTGGTATTTAGAGAAATGAAGGATGATATTAAACAAGAATTCCTACCAAGTAAGGAAGAACCAAAGGAGAAAATAGAGTTTGATTTAAAGGATGATGAGTGAGACTCTACAAAAGAATAGGAATAAGAAGAAGAAGATCCTCATACTCTAGTATTGAGGAGATCGGTTCGATAAAGAAGGCTACCGAAAAGGTATACTCCATCTAATTTCCATTCAAATTTTTATTTGTCTATTACTGATGATGATCCTAGAACTGTCAGGTAGGCAGTGGATTCATAGAATGGAAATCTTGGGAAAAGGTCCATGGAAGAAGAAATGGAATCTTTGGATAAGAATGAGGCTTGGGATCTAGTGGAGTTGTCCACTGGAAGAAACCCCATTGGAAGCAAATAGGTATTTAAAAAGAATCTTAATGCAGAAGGAAAAGTGGAGAAATACAAAGCTCGATTAGTAGCAAAGGGTTATTCCCAGGTTGAGGGAATTGATTTTGGTGATATTTTTTCTCATGTTTCCAAGTTAACCTCTATAATATTTTTTTTATTTTTTGTTCCTGCATTTGATTTTGAAGTTTAAAATATGGATGTAAAGACAACATTCCTACATGGGGATCTAGAAGAAGAAATCTATATGAAGCAACCAGAAGGTTATGTCGTGAAGGGAAAGAAGGAATTGATATGCAAGATGAAAAAGTCCCTATATGGTTTAAAACAATCACCAAGGATGTGGTATCTAAAATTTGATACTTAATGTTGGGACTTGGCTTCACAAGAAGCAAAGAGGATCATTGTGCGTATTTTAAATTAATTGGTGATCATTTGATTTATTTGGTCTTATATGTGGATGACATGTTGTTGATAGGAAACAACAAGGATATTATCCAGGATGTGAAAACTCAGTTGTCCTCTAAATTTGACATGAAGGATCTCAGTGCTTCATATTTCATTTTGGGAATGGAAATTTAAAGAGATCGAAAAAGGAGGAAACTTTGGTTAAATCAGAGAAAATATGTCGAGACAATATTGCAGAGGTTTAATATGTAGAAATGTAAATCGGTCAAGGTTCCTATTCCTATTGGTATAAATTTATCTGTAGATCACTATCCTAAGACACATGAAGAGGAGGAGGACATGTCGCGTGTTTGATATGTGAGTGCATTTGGCAGTTTGATGAATGCAAAGTTCTATACTAGACTGGACATTTCACATGCAGTGGGAGTTTTAAGCAGGTATATGTCAAAAGCAGGGAAGGAGAATTGGACAACAGTAAAAAGGGTTTTCAGGTAATTATGTGGAACTGCTAGCTATGGATTGTGCTACGAAGGAAGACCGGGATTGGACAGAGTGGTGAATATACATGGATTTGTGGATGCAGACTGGGCTGCAGATCTGGATCGTAGGAGATCTACAAGTGGGTATGTGTTTAACCTGTTTGAAGGAGTAATAAGTTGGATGAGAAAAAAGAAGGTTGTAGTGGTACTTTCTACTACATAAGACGAATACATGGGAGCCACTCATGCAAGTAAGGAAGCAGTATGGTTACAAAGATTGTGTTTAGGTATTGGGTTGGTACAACAAGCTGTAAGGATAGAGTGTGACAGTCAGAGTCCATTTTTTCTGGCAAAGAACCCATCTTTTCATTCATAGACAAAGAATATTGATATTCAATATCACTTTGTGAGAGACATGATTGAATAAAAGAAAGTATCGTTGATGAAGGTGGACACTTTGAAGAATGTTGTAGATTTATTAACAAAATCTATGAGCATTGAGAAGTTCTCTTGGTGTAGAGGATCCATGGGCATTGCTTCCCTAGATTGTTGACTATGTAATCTTGTAACCCCATGTATGCAAAGAAAACAACAAGTGGGATAATGTTGGGTATGTGTTATATTATTTGCACGAGTAGTAGTGTGACATATTTAGGTGGTTTTTTTGCACATGGTTTTTTGTCGATGGTTTTCTATTTCCGGTTAAGGAATTAGGGTTGTTGACTAATCTAGGCCATTGGGTAAGGGTTTTGGATGTCATTGGATCCTATATGTATATTGTATTGTAAACAATGTATCACTATGAATGAATATAGAATATGTTGGTTTTCCCGGCTTGTGTTTCTAGGTGAAAAATCTCTATGTAATGTTTGTATTTTCCATTGTACCTTTTTTGTTCTTTTGCTGAAAAATTGTTTGCAATAAATATTGTACAAGATTAAAATCTACACATACGCGAGTTGTACTACTGGTAGGACACGTACATATGCATTCTGCACTATTGACAGGTCGCGTACCTATTGACAGATTAGTATTTGTTGAGTATTGATTCCTCTTCTCAGTTGGGGTTGAGTTTTGTAAGTTGAGTCTTGCATTATAGAGATATTTCTCTTGTGGAGTTGTAACTCTATTCAGTTGTTGCTGATAAACCAAGGATTCTAGTCTGTAATAAAAAGAAAATTGTACATACATCTTGTGTTATTTGTGTTCCTTGTGGTTATGACTTATTGATGATATATGTTACTGATGTATGTTCACATTTAAATGGTTATAAATGACAACAATAAGTAATGATTAAATTGTGATTTCTAACTAAGAAGTTTTATGAAGGGAAGTTTGAAAAAGATACCCACACTCATTCACCCCCCCTCTAAGTGTGGTCGATGTGTCCAACAAAGCTTGATGGTAAACATCAAGCTCACTTGCTCAAGGGCAAGCGAAAGCTTAATTATAAGGAAAGAGGATGATCCAATGCTTAATAATGTAAAAAAATATGATTGTCATTACCAGAAGGACAGAGTGAATATTGATGAGTCAACATCCACCTAAAACAATCAAAATAAGAAAACATGTTTCTACTATGGAAAGAATGGAAATGTGGAGAAAAAATGTTGGAAGAAGGGATTTGACCTATAAGCGAAGGTTAAGAAGCTTGAACGTGACGTGTCAATTGTCTGTCAACCGATCGACAATTTTACTTTCCAAGTTGGGACCTCTCAAGTGTTGATTTCTCCCACCTCCAATAATGAGTGGGTATTCAATTGTGGATGCATCATATGACCAAATATGCTTGTTTGTTCTCCTTCCTAGATAAAGATGTCGAGTGAAATATTTATGTGGTTGATGATTTTCCCTCGATATCATCAGTTATGGTGATGTTCATTATAAACATGGTAGGATTGTTGATGTCTATCATCACTACAAGGATAATACCTTCTAGTAAATTTTTGCATGGAACCCCCCTCGAAAAAATTATCTCTTGTATCTTTATAGTGGAGGTGTTTAGCGGAGGCAGGTAGGTAGAGGTTTTGCAGAGGTTTTAACATCAGTGCACCTAATTCGACCATGCACACTACTGCACTTGATTCACCCATGTGCACCTCTTCTCTTAAGTCAACCATGTGCATTGGTTCTCTTACAAACCATAAGTCCTTGTTGCTTAAAAAATAAAGCACAACGATAACCACTATTAATATAAAATACTAAAATATTGTCAATGCTCCCCCAATAACAAAGTGCATCAATTATCCCCCAATAACAAAGTGCATCGATTCTCCCCCAATAACAAAGTGCACCGGTCCTTCCCAAATAACAAATCACAGAGGTTCTCTCCCTAATAACAAAGCACAAATGTGCTCTCCCCAATAACAAGGCACATTGATGCTCCAACACATAACACTAATTGCTATTAATATAAAATCTAAATTTTTTTATTTTATTTTATAAGAAATAAAATGCATCATGGTGCTTGACAATAACAAAGCGCTCATGTTCTCCCCCAATAACAAAGTGCACCCGTGCTCATATAAAAAATGGACCAGAAAAAACAATTTTGAAACAAAAGAAATTAATTTAAAAACTATAAACCTTCCATAGTGCACTTAGAAACCAATACAACCTCGTTATGTTACGATAAAAAAACGCACCAATGCATATTAATATCGAGTGCATCGTTAAAGGGTAATATAAAAAAAATACCAAATCAAATCAATATGCCAAAATATCGAGCAAAACAATGAGCGGGAATTTTTTTATTTTCAAAATGTATGTGTTTATAAATGAAAACCCTAATCATTGTTTCATTATTTTGCCAAAATTTAGAGGGGAGACTTGTGCAAGAGATATTTACAAGGAATGTCTTTAGAGTGGGTAGATTTTTTTGAAGAGATAAATTTTCATACAAATTTGCATGGAAGAAATTTCAGGTATGTGATTTTATTCTATTGATCATATCAATCTTTCCCCTATTTGATTCAAACAGATTTCAGTGCATTATAAAAACAAAAGGGGTTTCATAGTTACATTCAGTATTGGAATCCCTAGCTTATTAGTTGTTTCTCTTAGTTTTCCTATCTATATTTCACAAGTATTTTTTTTTAAGTAAAAGATTTTTATAGGGTTTCTTTACTTGTATATGGGGTATTTGGTATATGTTTCAATGGGTTCACTCATTGCATTGGATCCCAAACCCTGTCGCTGCAAGTTTTATTTTAAACAGATTATTTTGTGATTCATTATGCACACTGTATAGGAATAGAGCATCGATGCACATCTTCGTGTCAATAATAGTGATGCTCCTAAGCCGACCTTGTGCACTAGTTCTCTTCCCAATAACAAAGTGCACTGGTGCTCCAAAACATAACTCCCTAGTGCTTCCGATAAGTGTTGTTAATATAAAATACTAACATATTTTGTTTTATTTTATAAGAACTAAAATGAATTGCGGTGTTCCACAATAACAAATTGCATCGATGCTCCCCCAATAAAATAATACAGGTCATTGCTTCCCCAATAAAAACATGCATCCATTCTCATGTTCTTGTCAACAACACCATGGATTTAAAATAAAAATGAATTTGTTCACATATTCAAAAGTGCTTAATAAACACGAATGAGGCACCAATGCTTCTATTAATTAATAGAGTATTGATGCTTCTATTAATTTATAAATAATTGGTGCTTCTATTAATATTTTTTTGTAAACAACATTCATATTTTTTATATTTTGTGATTCTTGTCTTTTTTTATAGAATAGCATTGAAAGAAGTTCAAGGAAAACAAATTAGTGTAGCGAGCATGATGGTATCTCATGTCAACAAGAGAAAAAGGAAAATTCTTTAAGTTCTATTAAAAAATTAATATCTCCAAATTATTTTTAGATTTACATTAATGATGTGTGTTGGTTAAGGCATGTCATGGAAATTCCAAGGGAAAACTGAGGGAAAACCAATACATGCTAGTGGGGATGTCCAAAAAATTGTACAAAGGATATGGTAAAAGAAATGAACACAATTGCATCCTAGGAGGAGCCATCTCAGCAAAGGTCTTCAATTAGTTGTATTTGTTGACAACACCGCACCCACATCCATATAATATCAGGTGGATTCACCAGGGTCGAGATCTTCGCATCATCTAGTAGTGTCGCATGTCCTATGGCATCAATCCCTTCAAGAATGAGGTATTGTGCAATGTTTCCCCACTGGAAGTATGTGGTGTTCTGTCAAGTTAGCCATATATTTGGAAGAATCATGTTGTTTATGAATATTGACCCTGTAGTATCATTATTACTCTAGGGGTCATCTCTACAGGGTACCATAGGTAGTTCCGACTACTGTCCCAATAAGACAAGCCACAAAGTAATATCTCATAATGAAAAGTTTATCCTCTTCACAATCTAGTCACAAGGTGAACAAAAAAACACTCGAAACACTACATCCTTGTCCCAATACCTTTCTATCCAACATAAGCATATTGAAAATATTGTAGAAGAGCACCAATATGTTCTTTCTTCACCTATGGCGGTACCTCCATAATGACTAGTCAAACAAAGTTATAACAAATCCCTTCATACTCTTCATTCTTCATATTAACCAGTAGAGTCATCCCACACTCATACCAAGGAAAATCATGCAGCTAAAATGGTAGAAAATATCCAATCCCCCAAGCATAATGTTAATTCCAATTACAAGCAGCACAACATCTTTTCCAAGGAAAGAAACTCACCAAGGTTCAAATTCAACAAATGCTTCCCTAGAAACTTGACGCAATGGAGATCACTTATTCCTAAGGGGGGAGGAATTATCCAGGTGGATATTGGGGGTCACCCACCTATTCCACTGGATCGAAATAAAATTTTCCACCACGGTAACCTTTCTACATTTTTTCGGGTCCTAAACTTTCGGGGCCATTTTGAGACCCTAAAAAACGTTTTTTGACATTTGGAGGCCCAAGAATGTAACACCCCAAGGTCGAGCCACTGCTGAATTGTAATTATGTATATAGGTTGGTGAGCCAAGTGGTTATAAGTTGAGATACTTATGTGTTTATTAGGCTGGTGATCCAGATGCTAAGGCCAATGAGCCTGATTTTGTATATGTAAATACTTGCATCATTAATAAAAATTACATCGTTATGTGTAGACCCTCCATGAAGAAGGAGTTATGGGGGATTAAGATCCACTAGGTAGGGAAGGGGCTAAGTGTCTAGGAATAGGGGCTAAGCTAGAGGTCTTACCTCTAAAGGAATAATATTATTGTATTATTATTTCCTAAAGGCTAAGGTTTGACTTAACCGTGTTGTCCTAAGTTCCTAGGCAAGGAGGACAAGGGTTAAGTGGAACTCATGCAGCTTCAGGGAGAAATGTTTCAACCTAGGCACATGAATTTTTTAGGTGGGAAGTAATCTCGTTGGAGGGGTTCTCTCACATTCTCACGAATCTCACAATGCTGAGGATTCTCACAGTTCTCATGATTCCTTCACCATTCTGTCTGCACTCTCACGAGGTTAGCCACCCTTGAAGTCAACCATACTGCCCACTGATGCATGCACCATTATAGCCTGTAGATACTAGAGTTGTCTTGCGTATTTCCTGTGAAGCCCGACGCACCTGTATTGTGCCTGAGCCCGTGGTATGTCTTAGAGGTTGGTTGTTTCTTCCAATGCAGTTCCTTGGCTAAGCTTGGCTTACTTTCATATTATGTGTCCTTACCCATTTTCTATTGTTGACATCACCTATGTGTTAGTCGGATATTTTTGTTGACATCACCTGTGTCTGTTTAACTTAAGAGCTAAATTGAAGAGCAGGTTGTCAGGCCTCTGAGAAACTCTCCCCAGGTGAGAGAGTTTGTTGGGGAAATGAGTTCTCCTGGAGGGAATCCCATAGTAGCTACAATACTCTAAGACTTCAAGTCCAGCCTGTTGTTGAATCCCAAGGAAAGGAAGGTGTAGTAGCCGATGGAATTGTAATAATGAAGGTGTACGCTCTTGGGGTGGAACAAGCATGTGGGGAATGATGGTCTATGGGTTGTGGGTGTAAATGGATCCTGGGATAAAAATCCTTCATGTTGTTTTATGTGACTTCCCTATTGTCCTTGCCAAGCCTAGGAATCCATTTCCCGATGGAGTTTAGTCCCAGCTCAGGGGTGACCCACTGTTGAGCATGATGAGCAGTGTGGTCTAAGGATGGGAGGTTCGTGGAAGGTCTGCACACGGTTGGTGGGACTCAATTAAAATATAAGTACCCATTTCTATGTTCATTTACATGCTATGTATTTATATATGTTGTTACATCTATAGTTTTTATGTGATTACTGCATATATTCTTTTACTTTTATTTCTGCATTAAGTTGTGTGATAGCAGAATGTAAATCATCTGTTAATTATTGGTATGTGTCATTGTCACTTCCACAAGGATATGTGTATGTACATGATGTTAATGTCTAGTTAAAATTGCATTAAAAATATATGTATATGTGTGTGTGTGTGTGTGTATTCTCAAGCTTGTTATTTTTTGAGGTAATGTTTCCTAGCCTGTCGGTTTAAGGCTAGGAATGTTACAAATTGGTTTTCAGAGCTAGTTGAAAAATATAAGGTTGTTTGGGGTAGCATTACCCGAAAAAGGTTGATGGCCTAGGGCATCACAAATTGGTATCAGAGCCATGGTTTCGACATTGAGCCTGGATGGGCCATGTTAGTGGTAATTAATGAGACAAGATTTCAAAGTGAATTGTTGTTGAAAGGGACAAAATTCGAGGCTAGGAGTGTCCATGGGTGCCAAGAGAGTACCTTGGTTGTGTTATGAAGCTCATAAGGTATAACGGTTTATGAAATGACAACAGAGAAAGGATTTGAAACCACCATTGTGTTGAGCCGCGAGGTTGAAATTAGGCCATAGGATCTATTCAGGAGAAGGCAGACCCTTCACATTCATCAGACCTAGAGAAGGTGCAGAAAATTTAAACCCCTAAGTCCTTTGGACTTAGCGACTTTGGAAAAGTTATGCATTATAAGAAAAGAGGATGAAACCCGAACTTCTAAAGTTCCGAAGAGGATCTACACCGTAGATCCAAGGGAAAATGATTGACTGTTGGATTGGCTGAATTCATATCAAAGTCGTAGATCAAGCCAAGAGAAAGGGGTAAGGCGTGTGGTGAAAAGCGGATCTCAACCGTCAGATCTACGCACAATTGGTTGTGATTTGTGGATCTCACAGACATTCGAAATTCTACATTCGATATAAGCGAGGTGTGCTAAGGTGAATCCTACCAAGATCCCGAAGCCCGAAGTCCCGAAGTGATGCAGCATGATGAGGTCACCCAAGGTGACATGGACTTCCTTAATCCTACCATGTGTCAGTTAGAATGGAACTTGGATGACCCTGTTAGACCAAAAGAAATCCAACATGTGGGGCCACGTGCCACCATATTAATTGTTGATAGTTGTACCATGTGGACTGTGAAAGGTAAAGTAGATTGGAAATTTGAAGTTCGGGAGATTTGAGGAATGCTAAGGTAAAATCTTTTGAACTCCCGAAGTCCCAAAGTGACGTGGTCGTCCTGATGTCACCAAGGATGATGTCGACACATGGGATGTGTGCCACATGTTAGTGAGTTAAGAACGTGTAGAGGATAGCCACTTTAGGGAAAATTGGGGTCACATGGGTTGAGAAATCTTGAAGGCTGAAGCATTGGAGTCATCGTGGATTATTGATCCACCCTACTTCACAGGTTCGCCAATTCGACACTTCGAGAGATTTGTTGGGAAGTGCCTTGGATACTATTGAAGCCTGCAGTTATGAAGCTCCTATCCACTGTAGATCAGAGCAAGGAATGTGGACTGTAGATCCACCATTCTTCACGCGTTTTATAGTTCATTGTTTTNGTGAGTTAAGAACCTGTAGAGGATAGACACTTTAGGGAAAATTGGGGTCACATGGGTTGAGAAATCTTGAAGGCTGAAGCATTGGATTCATCGTGGATTATTGATCCACCCTACTTCACAGGTTCGCCAATTCGACACTTCGAGAGATTTGTTGGGAAGTGCCTTGGATACTATTGAAGCCTGCAGTTATGAAGCTCCTATCCACTGTAGATCAGAGCAAGGAATGTGGACTGTAGATCCACCATTCTTCGCGCGTTTTATAGTTCATTGTTTTGTGATATCATGATGCGCGGAAAAGGGAAAACTCTAAAACTCTGAAACCCGAAGTTTCAACACTCAGGCTAAGTGCCCAAATCATTAGCACTGGGTCAGATTTGTGGCCACATGTGAACCAAGGGCTGAAGAAGAAGGGGCTAGCACCGAATGGTGAATTGTTGCAGAACAGAACACGGATTAGATATAGAGTCATGGGGATTCTTGATCAACGCAGACCCACCGAAAATGGAGTCTAATATTCTTTTTGTTGATTCAAATTGTTTAAGTTCCTATGTAAAATTATTAAAGACTGATATCTTGACAAAAATTTTGTTGACTGCACATTTTTGCAGAGTTAACAATTGATGGGCCGAACCGAGTTGTTTCATAGTACAGAGAAATGGAGGAGGCACATGATGCTTACAGTTCAGAGGATGAAGTTAGAGGAATGGATGTCCATTTGGGAATTGAAGGAACAAAATCCAATGGGAATGGAGAAGAAATAGACAAGGAAGTGAACATGATGAAAATCATTAAGAATTTGCAAAACGATGTCCAAATTCACTAGGCAGATAACAAAATTCTTATGAGAGACAAGGAGAAACAAGGAGACTTCAATGTGAAGTTGATGCAAAGCCTGGAAATAATCAAAAAGAAATTGGATAAGGAAGTGGCTCCAACAAATCATAGAATCACGAGACCCCTAATGAGGAAAGAAGAGGAAGAAGTGGTAGCAGACACCGCCATCACCCGTGAAGGCATTCCAAAAGGAGGCCACACAATAGTTCAAGTCCATCTATAGCTACAAGAAATCATAGGAGATGTGAAGTGGATGAACTGAAGGGTGAAATGAATAAAATTAAACCTTATACATTTTATGGAGAGAAAAATAAATATGAAGATGATGAGGCATGGCTCCTCGGCATGAGGAAATATTTCCAACTATAGAACTATTCTTCTCATGCAGAGGGAAGAATTTCCATTTACCAACTTAAAGGGAAGAAATCCATATGGTGGGATCAACTTGTGCAAGTGCAGCACGTCAAAGAGAAGAATGTTACATGGAGGGAATTCAAGAGACATTTTGAAAAGAAGTACTTAACTAAGAGGTATTATGACAAGAAAATGAAATATTTCTTTGAACTCAAGATGGGAAGTATGTCCATTGATGAGTATGAAAGAGAATTCTTGGAGTTGTTGAAGTATGTCCCCTTCATCAAGGATGAGACAGTTAATATTCAAAGGTATCTGAGTGGGCTGCCATCTTCCATCAGTGACAAGATCCAGTATGATGATCCTAAAAATATGGAAGAAACTATAAGCAGAGAAAAATTCTTTTATGATCAGCAAAAAGAAAAGCCTACTTTCCAAAAATCTTGGGAAGACAAGAAGAATTTTAAGAGGGAGCATAGGTAGAAGAGAAACAAACCACCATTTTTCAGGAATATCCCTCAAGGACAACCAGTTTTGAGAGAGCTCGTGATGGTTGAAGTAGGTGGGAAAAGGACGAGGCCGACACTTGTGGAATGTTGGGGTTGCAAAGGAGATCATAGGTATAGATATTGTCCTCACAGAAAGGACAAGGTGAGAGTTGTTTAAAATGTTCAGCAAGCTGAAATAGTGGAGGACATGGGAAGAAGAGTACCAAGAATCTATGCAGCCCTGGACAACAAGCAATTTGAGTTTCAATCACACATGATTGAAGTTGAAGGTATGATCATTAACCATGCCTTTACTATTTTAATAAACTCAGGAGCTATTCATAGTTACATAGATCCTAAAGTTATTGAAATATTATGTTTTCCAAGAAGAAAGCATGAGAAATATTGGTTGGTATAGCTGGCTACAGAAGCCAAAAGGAAAGTTGTTGAGTTGGTTAAATCATGTCCAATGGGAATGAATAGAATAAGTACCAAAGTAAATATGAACATATTTCATTTGGGATCATATGATTTCCTAATTGGTATGGATTGTTTAGACCAAAATCATACCATATTAGACTGCCATAACAAGGCATTCACTTTCCTAGATGAGGAAGGAAACCAGAGAACAATCCAAGGAATTCCCAGGGCAGTTACTGTCCGAGAAATTTCAGCAATGCAGCTAAAAAAGTGTTACAGGAAGCGTTGTCAAATATTTACAGCTCATATGGAAGAAGCACCTAAGGATAAGGTGCCAAATCTAGAGGATCATGCAGTCCTGGAATATTTTGAAGATGTGTTCAAGGAGGTACTAGGACTACTTCCAAAGAGAGATATTGATTTCTCTATAAATTTAATGCCTGGAACAGCTCCAGTGTCAAAGACTCCCTACAAAATGAGTAAAACAGAGTTGAATAAACTACAAATGAAACTTGAAGAAATTTTGAAGAAGGGGTATATATGCCCAAGTGTGTCACCTTGGGGTGCCCCAGTCTTGTTCATGAAAAAGAAATATGGGACATTGAGATTGTGCATCGATTTTCGACAGTTGAATAAAGTGACTATAAAGAAAAAGTATCCCTTACCAAGGATTGATGATCTCTTTGATCAATTGAAGGTTGCAAAGATATTTTCAAAGATAGATCTCAAGTCAGGATACCATCAAGTAAGGATTAAAAATGAATACATCAGCAAGACCACCTTCAGAACAAGGTATGGTCATTATGAGTTCATAGTGGTGCCATTTGGGTTATCAAATGCACCCACTATTTTTATGTTCTTAATGAATGGMATTTTTTGGGAATATTTGGACAAGTTTGTCATTGTCTTTCTGGATGAAATCCTTGTATATTCCAAGTGGGAAGAAGAGAATAAGCATCATTTGAGGATGGTGTTGCAATTGCTACTTGGGAGCATCAACTGTATGCCAAATTGAGAAAATKCTCATTTTATCAAAATAGAATTCACTACTTGGGGCATATCATCTCAAAGGATGTGATAGCAGTGGATCCTGAGAAGACAAAATCCATTAAAGAATGGTCAACACCAAAGAATGTGATAGAAGTCATTTCCTTTATGGGTCTAGCTGGCTACTATAGAAGGTTCATTGCAGGGTTTTAGAGAATATCTCACCCCATCACTTCCTTGCAAAGGAAGGGGATGGAATTTCAATGGACAAAAGAATGTGAAAGAAGATTCCAAAAATTGAAGCAATTGTTAAACAGTGCTCCAAGTCTGAGGATTGCAGATCCAAATGAAGACTTCATTGTATGCACAGATGCATGTAAAGAAGGATTGGGTGGAGTCCTCAGTCAAAATGGGTTTGTTGTATGTTATGAATCAAGGAAGTTGAAGTAGCATGAAAGGCTATATGCCACTCACGATTTGGAGTTGGAAACCATAGTGCACGCTTTGAATAAGTGGAGGAACTACCTCATGGGAAAGAGGCTTGAGATGAGGATATACCATAATGGTATGAAATATTTATTCGATCAACCAAATCTAAATGCCAGGAAAAGCGGATGGTTATAGTTTCTCAGTGAATATGAGTTTGATATAAAGCATATCAAGGGGAAAGAGAACAAAGTGGTTGATGCACTCAGCAAAAGATTGCATGATTTGCATGCTACAACCATTAACATGTGCCAATCAGATTTGAAATAAATAACTGTGGAGGCTACAAAATTAGATTTTCAATACATGGAATTGGTAACAAAATTGCAGCAAGGTAAAATGCAGCAGAAATTTGAGGACTACGAATTGAGAATTTTTGGAATCCTCTTGTAAAGAAACAAATTTTATGTACCCAATTATTCTGAATTGAGGAGTGTGATTTTAAAATAAATGCACAATGTACCTTATGCAGGACACCCGGGATATCAGAAAACAATTTCAGCAGTCAAGAGCCAATATTATTGGCCAGAAATGAAGAGGGAGATTGTTGAATACATAGTTAAATGCTTGGAATGTCAAAAGGTAAAGGCTAAGCATAGACACCCAACAGGTTTGCTACAACCATTATCCATTCCTGAGTGGAAATGAGAAGTGGTGACAATGGATTTCATCACAAGATTTCCCAGAACAAGAAAACAACATGATGAAATCATGGTAGTAGTGGACAAGCTTACTAAGTCTGCCCATTTTATTCCATTGAAGACTACTCACAAGGCAACCAACATTGTGAGGGAAGTAGCAAAACTGCATGATATTCCCAAGACAATTGTGTCTAACAGAGACCCAAAGTTTACGTCAAAGTTTTGGAGAGGATTTTTCAAGGCGTTTGGAACAAACCTGAACTTCAACACAACCTATCATCCTAAGTCAAATGGAAAAACAAAAAGAGTAAACCAAGTGATAGAATATATGCTAAGGTTGTATGTGATGGAAAAACCATATAAATGGGAAGATTATCTACACTTGGTAGAATTTTCCTACAACAATAGGTATCAAGCATCACTAAATATGAGCTCATTTGAATCACTTTATGGAAGAAAGTGCAACACCCCAGTAAGCTAGGACAACCCAACTGATAGGGCAGTGGTTGGGCCAGAGTTGCTCAAGGAAAAGGAAGAGCAAATGTTGAAGATTAAAAAGAATTTGAAGGATGCCCAAGACAGATAGAAAAGCTATGCAGACAAAGGTAGAAACCGCATGGATTTTAAAGTGGGTGATCATGTTTTCTTGAAGGTGAAAGCCAACAGAAGTTCCTTGAAGCTGGGAAGTTGTTCCAAGTCAGAAGCCAAATTTTGTGGACCATTTGAAATCCTAGAAAGGATTGGACCAGTAGCTTATATGCTTTCATTTCTTGCATCCATGATTGTTCATAATGTATTTCATGTATCATTTCTCAAGAAGTATATACCTGATGTTAATCATGTGACTGATTGGAATGTGATTCAAGTGGAACAAAAAGGCGCTTTGCAAGTGCAGCCTATGCGCATACTGGACTGAAAGAGAAAGAAACTATGGAATCGAGTCGTAAATATTGTAAAGGTTCAGTGGACCTAGTACGGTCTTGAGGATGCAACATGGGAGCATGAGGATGCTATGCGGGCATAGTACCCACATCTTTTTGAAGATTTTGGAAATATTTTTGTTGTTGTGTAAATAAGTTGCACTGAGGACAGTGAAAAAATAAGGGGAGGGGATTGTAACACCCCAAGGTCGAGCCCCTACTGAATTGTAATTATGTTTATAGGCTAGTGAGCTGAGTGGTTATAATCTTAGAGACTTATGTGTTTATTAGGATGGTGAGCCAGATGCTAAGGCCAATGAGCCTGATTTTATATATGTAAATAATAGCATCATTAATAAAAATTACATCGCTATGTGTATACCCTCAACGAAGAAAGAGTTATGGGGGACTAAGCTCCACTAGGTAGGGAAGGGGATAAGTGTCTAGGAATAGGGGATAAGCTAGAGGGCTTACCTCTAAAGGAATATTATTATTATATTATTATTTCCTAGAGGTTGAGGTTTGACTTAACCATTTTGTCCTAAGTTCCTAGGGAAGGGGGATGAGGGTTAAGTGGATCTCATGCAACTTCAAGGAGACATGTGTCAACCTGGGAACATGCATTTTTTAGGTGGGAAGTTAGCTCATTGGGGGGGTTCTCTCACCATTCTCATGACTCTTACAAAGATAAGGATTCTCATGATTCTCATGATTCCTTCACCATTCCATATGCACTCTCGCGAGGTTAGCCACCCTAGAAGTCCTCCATACTTCCTAATGATGCATGCACCATTGTAACCCACAGATATTGGAGTTGTCCCATGTATTTCCTGTGAAGCCGGACGCACCTGTATTGTGCTTAAGCTCGTGTTGTGTCTTAGAGGTTGGTTATTGCTACCAACAAAGTTCCTTGGCTGAGCTTGGCTTGCTGTCAAATTCTGTGTCCTTACCTATTTTCTGTTGTTGACATCACCTGTGTCCATTTGAATTAATATCTGAATTGAAGAGCATCTTGTCAGGACTGTGAGAAACTCTCCCCAAGTGAGAGAGTTTGTTGGGGAATTGAGTTCTCCTAGAGGGAGTCCCGTAGCAGCTACAATAATCTGAGACTTCTGGTCCAGCCTGTTGCTGAATCCAAAGGAAAGGGAGGTGTAGTAGTCAATGGAATTGTAATAGTGAAGGTGTACCCTCMTGGGGTGGAACAAGCGTGTGGGGAATGAGGGTTTGTGGGTTGTGGGCGTAAGCGGCTCCTGGGATAAAAATAATTCCTGTTGTTCTGTGCGACTTCCCTGTTKTCCTTTCCAAGCCTAGGAATCCCTYGCCCAATGGAGTTTAGTCCCAGCTTGGGGGTGACCCACTACTAAGCGTGATGAGTAGTGTGGTCTAAGGYTGGTAGAAGGTCTGCATGCAGTTGATGGGCCTCAATTAAAAGATAAGTACCCATTTCTCTGTTCATTTACATGCCATGTATTTATATATGTTTACATATATGGTTTGTCTGTGATTACTGCATGTATTTTTTTACTGTTATTTCTGCATTACGTTGTGTGATAGCAGAATGTAAATCATCCGTTAATTATTGGTATGTGTCATTGTCACTTACGCAAGGATATGTGTATGTACAGAATGTTAATGTCTAGTTAAAAGTGCATTAGAAATATATCCATACATATATGTGTATGCTCGAGCATGCTAGTTTTTGAGGTAATGTTGATTGGCCTGTCTGTTTAAGGCCAAGAAGGTTACAAATTGGTTTTCAGAGCTAGTTAAAAATGATAAGGTTGTTTGCGGTAGCGTTACCCGATAGAGGTTGATGGTCAGGGGAGTCACAAAGAAAACTCTATCTTGGGCATGAAATAAATTTGTTCCTCTCAGATAGACTTTTTAAATGAGCTATCATGCACCCCAAACGAATATTGTATGCAAAAGCTATGCCCTTGGGAAGTTGACGTTTCAACTACCCCCATCGGGGCCTCCAAATATTTTGGCATTTCATCTTCTGGGGTCAGGTTTTTCTCATTAATTCTTTATGTTAATAATTCCTCTTGATCCTCATTGTAAAAACATATTCTTGTAAATGAGCATAGGCATGACATCTCTTCTCAGAGATAAGTTTCCACCATTCTAGCTAGTTCATTCATTTTGTGTTTTTATAATCTCTCTACAATTCTTTCATTAAGAAAAATTATGGATTACTATGTATATGTGATTCTCACAATATCTCTATGTATATATCGACCTTCATTTGTTCTCAAAATCATCCAGATCAATTGTCAACTGGTTGATAGCTTTATAAATATAAGTCATAGTCAACCTGTTATTTCCTTTGTTGTTAGTGTGGTTTATTAGTCTCTACATGATCCAAACACTAGTCTCTTGAAAGTTTCACAATAAATTGTTCTTTACATCAAGGGTACTTCTCATCTTGGTGAATTATTGTCATAGTTTATATTCATTATTCGTCTTCACCGACTTGGAATAGGTAGGAGGAAGTGATGATATAAATTCCACTTTTGGTTATGTGTTTTTCTTCAACACTTGACCCCTATTTTAGTAATGCAAGAAACAAAAGGTACTCTTTATGTTGACTATGGAAGTTGAGTATCATGGTGCCATTAATGAAGGTATAGAGGTTGTTTGTATTTTCCCATACTTGGGTGAACTTGGAGTTTTTGTTTAGACCTCGACTTTTATCTATTGTGACAATTAGAGTGCAATTCAAGTTGGTGATAATCCTATTTCCCATGGTTAAATGAAGCTTGTCAAAATTCATGCTCATTAATTGAGACAAATGGTTCAAGACAAGGTTTTCATTCTTTTCTATTGAAAAAAATATGATCATATTGCTAATATATTTACAAAACTATTGTCTGAATTGAAGTTTATCAAGCTCTGCACTGTGCTTAGGCTTTAGGTAGCTAGAATTATAGGGAGTGTCTTGCTGACATAATTTCACCTTTTGAACCTCTTTAATCGTGTGCTAATGGGGGGGGGTGATGGGTGGGTGTGTTGGAACCTCATGTTTAGATGTTTCATCACACCTTTACTGGAGATAGTCGGTTTGTCAGTTGACTTACAATTGGATACAATAGATTAGATGGTCGACTAGATAATTAGTCGAATAACCAAGTAGCAGTTAAAGACAGTTTGTTGATGGATCAACCATCCAAGCAATAAATTGAGTGTTGGAGGACTGGATGGTCAGGTCAAATTGATAATTAAACTAGGAAACACAATAGCTTGGGTTTGTGGGAAACTATTCCAACCACTTATAGTTATTTGTTGACAAGATCTTTTCAATTTCAAGGAAATTGGTTAGATCCCAAGACTATAAATAAAGTACCCCATGGGTCAATTTTAAAAACATGGTGAGTAATCACGATTGTATTCAATGATGAATTATTATGTTCTAATAAAAATGAGATGATATTATGTAACATCCCCACTATAATCCTTGGTTGATTTTAACACCCATGTATACCCACACATCGTTATTTTTGCACGCATCACAACTCTATACCGCACACCAATGGTTTTCCATGCACAATAAATTATGCACTGCATGGAACCAATACTTAGCGTACATGTCTATTTTATGTTGATCTCTCGCCCAGACAAGTCCAGTGTTGAAC
>JASDQU010107251.1:53121-82339 GCA_032191745.1 Picea mariana | reverse complement strand
TTTTGGTTGTGGTACATGTTGAGTACATGGTTGAGACAAGTAGTTGATGAGTTGGCGCACATACATGAGGTGTATAGTTGATGATGTTGGTACATATTGATGAGTCATAGTTGATGAGTAGTTGAAATATGATTGGTACATACTTGGTACATGGTTGGATGCACTTGTTTATGGTACATGTTGATTACAGATTGGTGCATGGTTGATGCACTTGTTTATGGTATAGGTTGATTACAGGTTGGTGCATGGTTGATGCACTTGTTTATGGTACAGATTGATTACAGGTTGAGGTACAAGTTGATGCATGGTTCAAATTTATTGGTACAGGTTTACAACGGTATATCTCATAGTGATAGTGTGACAGTGGTTCCATCATTCTACTTCTACTTTAGGGTGGCATGGCGGGGCAAGGACAGGTGGTTGTAGCCACCTTCCGGTTGTAGACAGAGAACATTGGGGGTTGTAGCCTCCTTCTGGTTATAGCTAGAGAATTGGGGAGTTGGAGATTCCCTTAGGTTGTAGCCTGAGAAACTAGGGGGTTGGAGCTTCCTTCCAGTTGCAGCTGGAAAACAAAGGAAGTTGGTGCTTCCAATGAATGTAATTCTTCAAGACATATAAGAAAAAGCATTCCGTGGTTTTCTCCCGATTTGGGTTTCCACGTAAAACACTGGTGTACTGTGTATGTGTGTGATTGTTTATTTCTTACTACTCATTATTGGATAATAATTCTACATTGATATAACATTTGAAGAAAAAAGCATTATAATTACACTATTACTAATTCACCCCCCCTCTCAGTAATCCAACAAAGATTTCTAAGGGCTTGACTCCTATTGAGAGTTCGTTTTCATTGAGTGATGTAGGCAATAAAGAGAAAAGCAGAGAAGGGGAGTCAAGAAAGAAGGTTGATGAAACCATCTCCATGAACATTAGGGCACTTGAATATTCAAAGAGTGTTAAAATAAGTGTCCAATGTTCTGATAAAGAAGAAATGAGGTTCGCCAAGCTACTTGGTGGATTTCCAAATGTTTTTGCTTGGTCTTATGAGGATCTTCGTGGTTTTGATCCGGGTCTTATTCAGCATACTATGAAACCAACTAGGTAAAAACAAAAACCTATTTACTCTGCATTTAAAGCAACCAATCAAAGGGAGTTGGGAATTGTCTTAAAGACTGAGATTACTTTTCTAGTCTACTCTGAATGGGTTTCCAATTGGGTACTTGTTTCGAAGACCGCTGATCATACTATAACCTGCATTAATTTTCACACTTCAAGTCAGGATATTATGAGAAATCCTTTTCCTTCTCTTAATATAGAAATGATTCTGCAGCAGGTTGTAAGGTCACATACGAGGCCCTTATTTGACATTTTTTGGGGTTACAGGAAAATCAATGTAAAAGGGGCAGATGTTCACAAAACCACTTTTATGACTAATTGGGGTACTATGCCATATAAATTCCTGCCTTCTGTCTTACCTGATGCAAGTACCGCTTTTAAAAGACCTATCCACACAACTCTTGATGAATTGATCAACATCCACATCTACCTTGATGATCTAATCATATGCGTTAAAAGGTTGATGATTACCTTGGAATTCCAAGTGTTATTCCTGGGTCCTTTCAAAATTGATTTTTTCCTAGATACTAACTCTTGCATTCTAAGGGATTTATTGGAGCAATTGTTTTCCTACAACGCTAATGGTTCTCGCTTGAAAGATTGTGAGGGACCAATTTGAAAAGTCCTAATGTTGTTCAAATTTTCTGTATACTAGTAGCCTAGCTCTGTTTTCCTTTTTGTGCCTTTTCTTTTTGACTTACAGTAGTATGATTTCTACTTTTTTTTTTTTTTTTCCTACTGTTTTTACGCCATGTTATTGATTTCTGCTGGTTGATTTTTGCAAATTTATTTCTGTCATGGTTTTATTGCTTACTATCTTCTAGTTTATTTTGGTCAAATACGATGATTGGATCAATTATACCACAGTGACACGCCTGCAAAGCATTGTTACTCGATAACAATCAAGCTTACACAGCTGTTGCGATGTTTCCCCTGAAGCATAGTTGAATTTGCTATCTGCTTTCATTGCTGTTTTATAAAGAGATTGGTTATCTCCCACTTCTTCTTGCCATTTCTTCATCCTTTTGAGATTTTAAAGAGCAAATCTGACATTTTTCTCCTTGAAATAAAGAGCAAATTCCGGTTGAATGATTATGCATACAGTGGTAAAACCCCTCATACTTAACACTTTTCATGAGTTATTTCCAAATTCTCGGTCATTTTTCCATTAAATCTGCTCACTTCAACCTATTGCATAATCTTCCTGGTTATATGTTCTTGACCTGCTGTTCTTGGTTTGCGAAACCATGATTTTTGAGTTCTAAATCTGTTGAAAACAAATTTCCCTGTGGAGTCGCTAGTTTGTTGACGATTAAAATCACAATGAGGTTTTTCCCGCAAATTATTGCTAAAGCCTATTATTATAAGCTAAAGCCTATTATTATAAGCACAAGATTGCTTGAACTGTACACAATAATTGTTTTGGGGTCTTTGTGGTCATTTGGATTGGAGTTTCCTTTTACAAAATGGTTTTATGGATCACTTAATTAATTTTATGAACAATAATCGCTCTTTTTCCCTACCATTATTTCATTTTCCGCTAATTACAACCCCCTCGCCTTCCCACATTCATTTTTCACTCCCCATTCTAAAATTTAATTACAATCAAGAAGAATTCTGCATTGAAGCAGTTTAGATTCGCATTTTCTCGGTTGGATTACAATGAGGTTTTCTTTGGTTGCATTATAGTTGATTGTTTGTGGTCTTTGAGCAGTAACCGTGTTTCTTTTCCCCTCACTTTATAATTTTTCGCTAAGTACAAGCCCCTCATATATCCCAGGACCTTTTGTTCACCCCCTGCTCATTGAGAATAGTTAAACAATTTATATGGATTGGATTGCATAAGCATGATATGTTGCTGAGACAAAATCTATTTCATATTTTTAATGAGTTGTCATGTATGGTTGTTAAAAGGACTATTTTCTAATCAATCACGCATGTAGGAATGATTTTTTTCATCCGAGGTAGCCATGGCAGAGGCAACTGAGGGAGAAGTAATTGGAAGAGAGGCCCAAGAAGGCCAAGGTTCTCCAGACACTTTGATGCTGACTCACAAGAGTTAGGCCAGTTGTTTCAGGCCGAATTTTTCAATTGGATTGGGAAAGGAATGGTCCAACCTAGGCCTGAAAGACCTCCTTTCCAAGCTCCACAAGCCCCTGGTATTATCGTGCCCCCTCATGTCTCATTGCAACCCAAGGTTCCCAAAAACGATGGATGGAAAGAGATTGTCCACCCAACAGTCTCCCAACATCGTGGCTGACCCAATTTGTCCTTAGCTTCTCCCTCGCCTATTAACTCTATCATCCAAGCTGCACCTGTTCACTCACCAGTTCAATCTTCTCATGCTAGCAAAAGGTTGAAAACTGAGGCCCACCATGCCCTTGATAAAGGAAAATCCATTGCTGCCCCTTCCTCGCCCTCCAATGGCTCTGGCAAATCGGTGTCTTCCCGGATGCATTTGAGGGACTATTGTTATCACGTGATCAACGAGATTAGGCCTAAAGGCTTAGCGCAACCAAAGGAAAATTTAGGACAATCGAAGGGCGACAACAACAATCAAGGAAAGATTGCATCTCAGAGTGGTAAATATGGCTTTTGAGTTTTTATTTTTTATATTGTTGATGATAGTTGACTCCATAAGTTTTTGGACAACATCTTTTATTTTTGGATATATGAGTAATGCATTTTTGAAAACAATGTCAAATATAAATGAGATAAATTATCAAATGTGCATGTGATGATGGGAGTCACAAGGATAAATGTTTTTGTTTAATTGACTAGTTATGTTATAATTGTTAAGAGCTAAATGGGAGTCACAAGCGGTCCCACCTACTAGTTATTATTTATAAAAAACCCTTATTATGATTATTACTTTCCTCCCTAACTAAAAAGTTGGTTTAGTCTTTAGTTAGCTTAACTAATGAGGTGGTTCAACTACCTCAACCAATTCTGATTTGCTTAAAGGAAAAAGGAAAGGGAGGAACAAGTGGAGGATAGAAGGAGAAGCATACTAAGGTTTGCTCTTTGAGTTTATGTTGAGATAGTTCAGTTTTCATTCATTCCTTAATTTATCACAACCCTAATTCTCTTTTATGATAGCAGGGTCTTATTGTAGACAACAACATTCAGGGCTGAATTACTTCATTCAGACACTTGTTTTTCAGAGGTGTTGATCTATCTTTGATAGTCCGTGTAGACTTGTTTATTTGTGAATTAGTTTTCATGAATGACAAAGGCTATTGTGCAGAGTCGAGTGGGAAACAATCCATGGCAAGCTGATCTAGCTTTTAGAGTTCAATTTTGATTTTCTGTCAGAGGTCCTTTTGTATGTTCCATCGGGGATGTCTAAGTTTGACTTTGGTCCGAAATTTCTATATGAGATTTTGTAAAGAAAATGACTCTTTGGTGAATTAGAATGAAATAAAGGATTGCTTTATGTCTCATCTATCTTGATTATCATCTTTGTGTCTCACTTATTTCTTTACACTTGTTTTCAACAACTATTATAAGCAGAAAATCATATTAAAATGAATTTTCTAGCAAGCTTTTATTGTGAAAAGACTAGCCTAAGCACTTGTAATGGATACTTGTGAGTTAGGATTTTATTTTTGATGGCTATAAACTTAGGGTGGCATTCACGTCTATTTTGATTTAGCCAAGCAGAATGTGAAAATTCTTTAGTAAGATCATCTCATATATTTTCCTCAACAACTGCTAGATATCCTATGTGTGAATTTCATCAGGCCTTAAAAATCTCACGAGTAGGTGAGTAGCCCCGATAAGTATTAGGCCGACTCTATCTCCACAGGAATTGGGCTACAGACCAGGGGAGTTAGGGAACATCTACATCCAAAGTAGATGTGCCCCGACGTAGTCTTCGACAGACTGAAGACTTGAGGTGCTTGAGTTGAAATTCCACGTGTCTGATATCATTGAGCTAAATGCATTCACAGAGTGATCCTATGAGATGATCACCATGAGGTGTTTGTGGCTCCAATGTGTTCATGATTCTTGTCATGGGATAAGAATGATCCGAGGTGCTAGACACATGGTGGTGGAGATGGAGCATCAATATATTTAAATGAGGCTCATGGATATTGTGATATTGTGTATGATAGAAGAATACCAAGAACAAGTATGACAACATGTTTTGATGCCATATTGCTACCAGATGATGTTGATAGTGATGATTTATGATGATGCTATCGGTCTGCAAGACCATGTAGGTCTTATGCCATATTAGATGGATGGATAATAATGATAGTAATGATGATACTCATGACATGGGTGAGCACATCATGCAGGTGTAGTCCATGATGATGATGGTAACACACACTACGAGGTGTAGCTGTAGTGTTATCTGGAGGGCTGTGGCCCCTAGATGAGATTGACAGGTCCACATGGGTGTAGCCATGTGTGATGTAATGATGGTACCGATAACATGGTCTACGTAACCATGATGAGAGGATCATGGCATAATGAGGAAGGATATGAAGACCAGAAGGGAACATCATGGTTAAATACCTCCCTAGCTAAGAGGGAGTGTTGATGTTTTGGTAGCTCTGGAAGTTATTAACCTCCATATGTAACCTTTGACTAGAATATAATATTTTGGAAGCAAGATAAAATCTAAACAGATGCTTGAAAACCTTAGAAGACATGTTGGATCAGTAGAATATATAATATTAAGGTATTATCCTCCAGGAAGTCAAGTATGCCTGATCCAAATGGATATTGGTGGCCACCCACCTTTTCCAACTGGCTCAAAACAATTTTCTAACATTTTTGGCAATTTACTATTTTTAGCAGTTTTTACTTCTGGGGCCATTTTGAGGGCCTAAATGAAGGTTTTTTGGTATCGAGCTCCTCAATGATATCCAAAGGTATGATTGAGCCCCCAAGATGAATCTCCTCGACTATACCTTTCCAACGGGCTATCACACGCCTAAAATGAAGATCATATGCAAAAGTTACGACCCCGGGAAGTTGATGTACTAGCTTACCCAAAGGGGGCCCACATGACTTTTGGTGTTTCATCTCCTAGGGTTATGTTTTTGGATGTCTAGGGTCTTTGGAATTCTTGATTATTGTAAAAATTCCTTCAGAGCCTCATTGTAACTTTCTTCTTGTGAATGCGTGCTGCCGTCACATCTCTTCTCAGAGATAAACCGTCACCATTCCAACAAGCTTCTTTCCGTTGCATTTTACAGTTTCATCTTATTTCGTTATTGAATAGAAAATCAGTTTTACTGTATCTCTATTATTTTGTGTTAAGAACCTGTTAATAATCTGTATTCATTTCACTCTGCTCATAAAATCTGGATCAGTGGTATCAGAGCGGTCTGTGCCTTGTCGTTTTAATGCATGTCCCCAACGAGGTCAGAGTACAAAGAGTTGGGTCTCGAGCTTGTTTCTCTTGAGGAAAGAAGCTCTCACACGCCCAAGTGACCTCCCATGGCGGGAGAAAATAAAGATGATGGGATAGGAGATCCTTTCAAATTGTTGATTGAGGAAGCCCTCACGTAACAGAGGAACGAGATGATGGATAATTCGCGCAAATCCTTCGGCGACTACCAACAGGCGATGCATCTTCTTCGAACGGAGGCGCCACCCCCTTCAAGGTACAAATAAACTTTGATATTCCTATATTTGAAGGTTAGATAGACGCAGATGCTGTAGACAAGTGGTTGAATCTACTAGAAGGGTATTTTTCTGTTCATAAATTTTCGAATAGAGAAAAGATTACTTTTGCGCTCCTCAAAGCCATTCCCCATGTCAAAGATTGGTGGGAAACTTTCTGTGAGCAAAAGGAAACAGAGGAAACCTCATTATTTTTAGTCACGACCACTTGGGAATCCTTCAGGGATGCTATTAAGGAAAAATACTACCCTGTCGGAAGTTATGACGACCTGTATACCAAATGGACCACACTGCGGCAAGAAAGAGACCAAGCAGTGCCAGATTTCACAAATATCTTCCATACCTTGCGCACCAAGTTGGGTATCAAAGATTCAGAGCGACATCTTGTGCTCAAGTATTGCAGTGCTCTGCATAGATACATCCAGACTGAAATGGAATTTCTAGACATCTCATCCTTGGGTGCGGCCTACCAATATGCCGTCAAAATCGAACAGAAGCTCAAACAAAAGACGCGACAATTTGGGCCTAGGAACCCCTCACAACAAAAGCCAGGAAAGGGTGGCCCCAACCCACTGAACAAAGGATAGAGCAAAGATGGATAGTATCAAGACAACCATTACAAGCCGCAAGCAAAGAAGGACACCGGAAAGACAAAGAAAGATACCGGTAAGTGGTGTGACTTCCATAAGAGCCCTTGGCATAACACTGCTGATTGTCGCTCAAAGTAGTCACTGGTGGTCGAAGTGAAAGCCTCTGAATCAGATGCAGATTCTGACTCCAAGATAGAACCAGAAAGGGGAAGACGGATCATTGACGCGGAACCCAGTGCCACCGTTGCTACCACCAAGATCCAGCCTGGTGAACCAGACGAGCTAGAAGAAGGAGAGCACCTCTTCCATTCACAGATGTGGGTAAAAGGCACCTCGTTGCACTTCATCGTTGACAGCGGTAGCTAGAAGAACCTCATCTCAGCAGAGGTCGTCAAGTGGCTGGCCCTGCCAACAACGCTGCACCCACAACCCTACACCATTGGATGGCTCCACCAAGGAAGTGATCTCCGCGTCGGCCAACAGTGTCGACTGTTGTACGACATCAAGCCCTTCAAAGACAAGGTATTGTGTGATGTTGCTCCTCTTGAAGTTTGTGATGTTCTTTTGAGCCAACCTTATTTATGGAAACGTCATGCTATATATGAGTCTAGGCCTCATAGTGTTATTATTACTTTGAACAGGAAATTGTACAGGATACCCGAGGCATTCCCACCTAGTGCTATTTCCTTGATCTCTACTAAGCAATGCAGGAAGGTCATCTCTCAGATGAGGAAGTTTGTCTTCTTCGTGATTCACTCTCAAAATAAGTGAAAGATCGCAGCCACATCCAGGGTCTCTGCGACCGACCTCTCCACACAGCAGAAGCAAGTAGATAAGGTCAAGCACCTCTGCACTCAGATATCTTATCCTCACCTACAAGGGTACCTCTGCACTGCCAGGTCAAGCACCCCATCGATTTGACCCTCGACGCACCACTACCCAATGGGCCAGTCTATCATTGCTCTTTGTTAGAGAATGAGGAGATCAAGAGACAGATCCAAGAACTGCTCCACAAGGGGCACATACGCCCTAGATCATCACCTTGCGGGAGCCCAATCATGCTGGTATAGAAGAAAGATGGAACCTGGTGACTCTGTATTGATTACTGAGCTCTGAATAAAATCACTGTCAGAAACCGGTACCCAATTCCCCGAATTGATGACCTCCTTGATCAACTCACGGGGGCCAAATACTTTAGTAAGATTGATCTGAAGTCTGGCTACCACCAGGTCCCGATAGAACAAACAGATGTATGGAAGATCGCCTTCAAGTCAAAGGAATGACTTTTTGAACGGTTGGTCATGCCCTTTGGTTTGACAAATGCTCCAACCACTTTCATGAGGATGATGGACAATATCCTGTGACTATTCACCAATACTTTTGTAGTGGTGTATTTGGACGACATTCTAATTTACAACAAGACTTGGGACGAACACTTGCAACATATTCAACAGGTTCTGCACACCCTGCGGTAACACAAGCTATACGCTAACCTGGAAACATGCTCCTTCGGCATGGACATGGTCCATTACCTAGACTACATCATTGATCAACATGGCGTACATGTGGATCCAACTAAGATCCAAGTCATCCGTGACTGGCCAGCCCCAACAACACTCACTGAGCTTCAGAGCTTCTTGGGACTTGCTAATTTCTACCACAGGTTCGTGTTGGGTTTCTCCCATATTGCATGGGCCCTCAGCCAAATAAACAGGGGTGGTGGTAAGGCAAAATTTGCGTGGGGCCGGTCCCAACAACAAGCGTTTGATGATTTGAAGCAGCGCTTGTGCTCAACCCCAGTACTTTCACTACCAGACTTGCAACATCCCTTTGAGATCAAGATAGATGCTTCAGACTATGCTGTGGGCGCCGTTCTCACTCAGCACGACCACCCTGTGGCCTATCATAGTGAGACACTGTCAGATACTGTCTGTAAGTATCCTACTTATGACAAAGAAATGTACTCCATTGTGCAAGCATGTCGCCAGTGGAGACATTACATTCTTGGTAAGGAGACAGTCATCCACACTGATCATAAGCCATTACAGTTCACGGAGACACAGGGAAAACTGCAAAATGACTGCCATCAAAAGTGGTCCACATACTTGCAACAATTCCACCTCAACATCAAGTATAAAACAGGAAGCACCATCGCGTCGCTCATTGCCTCAGCAAACCACCAGTTGCGACACTCACCACGGTGCTAGAATCTTGCGGCCATGAGACATCTGGATGGCCCCAACTCTATGAGACAGACCCTGACTTCGCCACCACCTACCAAATGTTGGGTGCAAATACAGTTGTCGATAATTTCCATCTTGAGGATGGGTTTTTGTGTCATTTGGGCCATATTTGTGTTCCATCAAGCAAGCGAGCGAAGCTGATCTGGGAAGCCCACTACAGTCGGGTGGCAGGACACTTCGGCGTCGAAAAGACAGTGGTGATGCTATAGAAACATTTCTACTGGCCGAAACTTCGACAGGAGGTTGGAAAGTATATCAGGTCCTGCATTGCCAAACCGACCACTAAGAAATAGGTCTTGTACACCCCTCTTCCTACTCCTGTCAGGCCATGGGAATCCATCTCAATGGACTACATGTCGGGCCTCCCATCCACCAAGTGGGTAAATGACTGTGTTTTTATGGTTGTTGATTGCTTTTCTAAGATGGCGATTCTGTTTGCCTGCAAGAAGAGCATCACAACAGAGGCCACTGCCAATATCTTATTTGAATGAGTCTGGGTACATTTTGGAATCCCACAAACCATTGTCTCAGATCGGGATAGTCGATTTCTCAACACATTCTGGTCGAGCCTCTGGTCACTGCTGAACACCAAGCTCACCAAATCCACGACCTTCCACCCCCAGACAGATGTCCAAACCGAGGTTGTAAATCGAATGATTGTGCATATCCTTCACATGTATAATTCAAAGAACCCTCGCACATGGGATGAGAGCCTTCCTTATGTCCAACATAGCTACAACCGAGCCTTGCATAGCTCAACCAACCATAGCCCCTTTCAAGTGGGGTTGGGATTCCAACCATTGGGTCCCATAGATGTTGCACTTCCCCTTGCGGTCATCTCAACTGACTCATCTCCTGCTCCAACTGAAGCTGACAAAGACACCTGGTTCATTGAGAAGATCTAGCACATCTACCAATAGGTTCAGGATATCCTACAGAAGTTCATTGACAAGTACAAACAACACCATGATCAACATTGGGTGCCGCATAAGTTTCAGGTGGGTGACAAAGTTTGGCCGCACTTGCAGAAAGAACGTCTTATAGGACCCCATCGGAAGCTTTGCCCACTCCATTATGGACTGTACACTATCACCAAGGCTGCGGGGGATAATTCTTTTGAGCTCAACATTCCTCCTTTCCTTGGCCTGCACCCAGTGTTCAACGTGGATCTCCTTCACTCTTATTTTCCATCACTATTGGACACCTCAGAAGTAGTAGAACAACTGACACCAACAGAGCTCAACCTTGACTGCATACAACATGCATCCAATGATCATATTGTGGACAGAGAGATCAAGGGCACTCGATAACAAAGGATCCGGCTTTATCGAGTCGTCAAAGCAGGGCAGCTTCTGCACCAAGGCAAGTGGCTCACTCGGGGCCAAATTCAACAGAAATTTCCTCATCTAATGGGGGACCTCAACGCAATGGAGACCATTGATTCCTAAGGAGGGAGGATTGATCCAAATGGATATTGGTGGCCACCCACCTTTTCCAACTGGCTCAAAACAGTTTTCTGACATTTTTGGCAATTTACTATTTTTAGCAGTTTTTACTTCCAGGGCCATTTTGAGGGCATAAATGAAGGTTTTTCGGTATTGAGATCCTCAATAATAGTTGAAGGCATGATTGAGCCCCCAAAGTGAATATCCTCGATGATACTTTTCCAACGGGCTATCACACGCCTAAAACGGAGATCGTATGCAAAAGTTACGACCCCGGGAAGTTGATGTACTAGCTTACCCAAACGAGGCCCACATGACTTTTGGCGTTTCATATCCTAGGGTTAGGTTTTTGGATGTCTAGGGTTTTTGGCATTCTTTCTTATTGTAAAAAGGCCTTCAGAGCTTCATTTTAACTTTCTTCTTGCGAATGCGCGCTTCCGTCACATCTCTTCTCAGAGATAAGCTGCCATCATTCCAGCAAGCTTGTTTCCACTGCATTTTATAGTTTCAACTTATTTCGTTATTGAATAGAAAACCAGTTTTATTGTATCTCTGTTATTTTGTGTTAAGCACCTGTTAATAGTCTGTATTCAATTCGTTTTTCTCATAAAATCCGGATCAATGCCTCACATGAAAATGATAAACATAAAATATAATTACTAGAAAATCAAGTCGGCCCAACTAGAAAAGTCAATGGAAAAATTAATATAAATAAAGGATGTCTTGGCTCATTTGTTCACTCACACTCACTCAGGAAACTAGAAATAGTGCTCAAGTTTGAAGGATGAGCAACAACAATTGTAGTTGTATGATTTTCTCTTGTTCAGTATTTCCGATACTTTCTCTTGTGCACTACCCTTGGAGAAGGTGCGCTCTCTTGGTCATCTATTGGTTCTGGTATGGCTTCCCAGAATCATTCTTTTTGTCAAAGTTTAAGGTGCTTGGGGGTGAATTTTGGGCCTATGGATGGGTGACAATGGTGTAACATTGTATATGGTGAAACAATCACATCTACATTATTCTAACAGTCCCCTTTGACCATCCAATTCAAAGAATATTGGAAAAAGGTTGGAACATTTAACCTTGATAACCCACGATCTATATACTCTAATATTTTGCATAAGAGTATGATGCACTAAGAAATGGTCCAACCACTTATGAAAACCATCCTGACCCAACTGATTGTTGCTCCAGGTAGGACTTAGTGTAATCGACTTGATGTCTACCAGACTCAATAATTCCAACTTATTTATAAAATATTGGGAAAAATGATCCTCTCTCACCGAGTCAACCCATATTTCCACCCTACCAATTGAGAACTTAAAAAAACCACCAATAATAATATTGTCTGAATGAAGTGCATGATTATCCAGAAATTGATCCAAAAAAGGTTCCTTGTCGGAGTAGTGTTGTGGGTGGGAAATCCCTCCTACGGACTAGCACTAAGGGTTTTATCATGCATGCAGAAATGACCTAAAGATTCTTACTTTTTACCATCATCCCATGCCTAGACCCCCATTACTCATATGTAAATACAAGGCTCAAGAGATTAAGTTGACGTACCTTATTCTTTGTGTTTTATGTCGATCCCTTTTTGCGCTTGGTCGTTCTTTGACTGCAACTCTCCTCCCAATGATGACCTGCATTCACTAAAGACAAACAAATAACTCCACATGCATTTGATCTATGAACTAACGGGTTAGAGATTTAATCAATCATACAATCAATATTCCAATAATGACAATCTTATATGGTGGGATGGGAAAAGAAACTCTTTTATTAACTTCACAATGATATAGTCGGCTACTGCTCCTCGATCCTGGTCCTGGGCTCTTCTTCCAGTGTCTTCCAATTGCTTTTATCTATACTTCTCTTTGCACAAGGATGGCTAAACGTTGGGACAAAGGGAATTCTCAATCAGGTATGGTTTCCTTACTATGATTCTCCTTATTTCAGATGGGACCCCTACCCCTTCTTTTATAGGCTATTTGGTCGAGTAACCGACCATGCATGGCCGAAAGGTTTAGTTAACTTACCCAAAGTTGTGTGTTCCGTCAACAACTTTCCTTTTTCCGTGCTTTTGTAGGTACACGCGGGTTGTCTTGGGTCAGCTAGTGTGTACACGCGTGCAGTAATGGAGTAGGGTGCGTGGGTTTTTATAAAAGGGTTTTTTAAGAAGAGTTGTTAAACAATGTTTTGGCAAAGAAGGAATCTGAGATTGCATGATGCCAGGTAAGCATGTCTAGTGAAATTAGGGTTATAACAAGTAGGGACCGTAAACATTATATAGCAAGAAAGTTCGGTCCAATTCCTTGCTTAGAATATTTGAAACAAGACCTAAATTCACAGAATAATAATTAATGAGAGAGATAGACTGTGAGATACTAGTAATGATACCCCTTGACAACCCCTCTGAGTCTTGTCTAATAAATACCCATCTCGATTTTTTTTTCTCATCTTTGTTTTTATAGGATCACACTTCCCCATAGTCTCCTGTAAAAATACAATATCAGCTGCTCTAGCTCCATGAACCACAAAAGGGAGATATTTTTGGGTCTACCCCTAAGACCCCTCATGTTAGCTAACATAATTTTCATGAAAGGGGCAAGGGAGGGTCAACACCTGCTCTAAGTACCCCAAAAATAAACCTTTGATGACCCAAAGACACCTCTCAGGAAGCTTTTTCCTGAGCTTATTTTAAAGCAAATTTATGACCCACCTTAGAGGGCCAAGGATATTTTGTATAGACATAACCCAAGACCCCAGAGGAGGAAGAAACCTGAGGTTTCAAATGCGGCCTAAGTAAGTAGGGATCCCTCCCTAAGGGTGCCGAAACAAAGTTTGAAGATCCTTCCTTATGACAACCCAAGGACGAAGTTGAAACTTGATCATAATCATTGGCTAGATCAACTATGGGTTCCTTAAGGGATATAGAACACTCAAAATTTTCAGATACACCCTGCATAGGAGACGAGCAGTCATTAGTAACCCCCTTCCCCTCCAAGGTAGGAAAACCCTTTTCAGTGGAAGAATAAACCATATGATCAGAGTTTGAGGACTTACCTGAGACCCTTCAATTGAACTTGATATTGGACCATAAAGCCTCGATTGTGCTCCATTTGGCCGCCAAGATATCAAGGTCGACATCCAAGAACTCCTTTGTTAAATTTTGCACACCAACCTTGGACCCTTGCACCACTAAAGGAATCAAGATGTCACTGATGACAATTAAAACCTTGTCATGATGAGAAGAAACCTGAGTGGGCTCCGAAGACTGAAAATATCCTTGTCGCATGGAAAAAGGGAAGACCTCATCACATTTTTGTGTGTGTCCCTTAAAGAATAAATACCTTGAGAATTAGAATATTCGCAAGGGAACCTTTCGCTTTTCTTGAGAAATTTCCTGTCACAATCTTCCACCACATGGTCTACTCCATGACATCTCACACATCGAAAAGGGAAGTTGAGATAGTAAAGCACTTGCACATAGGTACACTCACCCACAACCAACTTGATGGATTCAAACAAACAATTGGAAGGGTCTAGATCCACTAGAATCTGCACCATAACACAACTAAAGGATGATTTAAAGCTGGTATCCACCGTTATGAAGGAACCCAATGTATCTCCAATAGCCCTGAGACCCTCACCAAACCAATATTCCAATGGAAAGTTCGACATATTTATACATACCGGGACACTTATAAACCATTTGACACTGACATCAAACAGAGGGTGTCATGGTTTTGCACAGAGAACTTGGTAGTCCCAAAACCAACGCACCGAAAGAATCTTTTGCACCTATGTCTTATCTTTGAATACAAGATCAATCCAAACCATAGATAAGAGGTGAAAGATGGGAGAACACCTTAGGATTGAAACCCAGTGAATCCCCATCCACTATGTAAGGACCCTCACTGAGATCCGTCGGTTCCCAAATTTCCTAACTAACACCTTCTTGTCTAGATCTGCAATTTGCGCAACCTACAAATCCTTACTGACTACAAGCGTAATGTCACCACCCTGAGATAAAACAATTCTTTTTCATTTTCTCCCCTTTATCCCTTGAATAGGCCCCACAATTACTATATCTTCAACCCCCAACCAAATTCATACAAATCCTAAACCCCTTATTCCCACATGGGTCTCAAATGCACCCGTAAATGAACAAGAGACTGATAGAATTGAGGGGTCTTCTTGCTGCAATGATAATGAAGATGATGTGGTATTCCGACCCACATGAAGACCAAAATATGAAGGACACAACGACGAGGGGCTCAAGGATTGACCAGCCCCAGGAAGAATGACGTGAAGTGGAATGTAAGAGTATGGATTCAATACATTGTTAAAGGCCCTCACCTTGGGACTCTCCAAAACCCCATGTGAACTAACACATTTGAGGTCCGAATCAAGAGTTAAATTAATGATTGGGATGGTGAAGATATTCTCCTTTGATAGTAGACCTTTGAAGTAGTTCGCCAGTTGAGGTGGATCCTCCATCTTCCCCCCACACTTCCATGCAATGGCCTTCTTATCCACATGTTTGAAGATAACTTTGTTCACAAGATACCTCTTATGTCAAAAGTTACATTTATTTCTAGTTTTATTTCTTTAGTTTACATCTTGTAATATTTTTATAACTTTTTTCAATTTAACCTTTTTATATGGCCTTGATACTATAATGTGCTAATCACATTGCTCATTAAAAATAACAAGATCCCGTTGGTTTAAGGGATCCCCATCTCCATAACATCCCATATCATCCAGTCCATCATAACATCCCATATCATCAAGTCCATCATAACATCCCATATGATCAAGTCCGTTAGAATCTCTTTGAACCTTTACTACCCTAAAAATCTCACATATATTGTTAACCAATTTTATTATTATACATTTACACAATGCCATCCTCATCCAGATTACATATTGTTACTTTAGCAATGTGCTTGCTTATTAATGTGAAATCACGTGTCAAAGAAAACCTATACATATCAATGTTTACCTTGGCTAAAATATATTAATGTGATGATATTCATTTCTATTTTAGTTAGTAATCATTATATATAACCTATATATATCTATCTTAACTTGAGATCTACTAAACATTCAGAGGAATAAAAAAAAATTGATCTCTTGATTTAAGTTAAATGTAGGAGTCTAATCCTATAGGTATCATAATTTATATATTTCTCAACTTCATAAAAGTAAAAACAAAACCTATATCCTATATTGTTAGGTAGCTAGAGAGGTAGTGGGGGGGCCTAGAGGGTCCATAATGATAATAGTGGAGGCCATTCAATGTAAGGTGGACTAGGTCCACTATATTATTAAATAAGGCCCACTATGATAGTTAAATATAATAAATGAGTAGTTAGATATAATAAATGTAAGAAGACTTCTTAGAAGGTTCTACTTCTAGAAGATTCCTCCTCTAGAATGTTCTTAGGTGATGATAGAACTATATAAAGGGGTTCAAGCAATGTAATGAGATATGAAGGGAAGTATTGTATTGTGAGATGTAGCTCAACATGAGGATGCCCCTCGAAGAGGCAAGTGAAAAAAATAGGATCCCTTCCATAATAAGATCCATTGTATGGTGTTGCCCTACCTCAAGGGTTTGATATAATAAAGTGTGATTTTCTATATTGTTTCATACAACTTGTGTGGTGATTGTATTCAAGGATCTTTAGATCTATTTGTTGGATTACTGAGAGGGGGGTGTATCAGTAATAGAGAAATTTAATCCTTTTTCACCATAAACTGCAAGTGTTATATCATGTAGCATTATCATCCAATAGTTGCAGAGTAAATAAACAATGAACAAAATGAACAATCACACACATACATAGTACACCAGTGTTTTACGTGGAAACCCAAAGCGGAAGAAAACCACATAATGTTTTTTCTTATATGTCTTTAAGAATTACATTCATTGGAAGCACCAACTTTCTTTGTTTTCCAGCTGCAAATGGAAGGAGGATCCAACCCCCTAGTTTCTCAAACTACAACCTGATGGAAGCTCTAACTCCCCAATTCTCTGGCTACAACCAGAAGGAGGCTACAACCCCCTATGTTCTTCGGCTACAATTGAAAGGTGGCTACAACCACCTTTCCTTGCCTCGTCCAACTGCCCTGACGTATAAGTAGAATGATGGAACCACTATCACACTATCACTATGAGATATACTACTATAAACTTGTACCAATCAACTTGCACCAAACAACTTGTACCAATAACCTGAACCATGCATCAACCTGTACCTCAACATGTAATCAATGTTGGAGTTACTTCACACACATATAGAAATTATTTTTCCTAAGGTTTTTCCTTGTTTATTAGTCATAATTAGTCATTATCCAATCTCCTATATTTTAGGGGAGAATATTTCACTTGGAGAATATTCTCTTTTAGTTGACACTTCAGTTTGACTAGTTGAGTTGAGTTTATATGCTGCATTGGTTTTTTCACCATGCAACATTGGGATCATCACCATTCTAATGTGCACTTTCCTTGGGATCATCACCATACTGATGCATTATCCTTGATTCATTGATCTACACCTCACTACACTCTGTTCAGTCAGTTAATTGAAGACCGGTTGACTAGTTAACTCAGCTAGGTGGCAGTTCACTCCTGTAACTGCCTGAGAGACTAGACTAGGTGGAAGTTTACTCCCGTAACTATTGGTGTGTGTACAGATCACTCTAGACCACCACTATGTCTCATTAGTTACTCATGTATCCTATATCTATTGTAAATTATTCACTCTTTGAGTGTGGAAACGATTAATGAGAATTCTTCCATTCTTTCTCTCCTTCTTCTTCTTTCTCAAATTCTCTCTGAAAATGTGTGTATTATTGTTTAGCTAGATCTATTATGTGTAGGTTCAACACATTTATATGGTATCAGAGCTGACAGAATCCTAAGAAAAAAACTACACCAATTTTTTTTGCAGGTATTAAAGATTGAAGACAACAAAAAGATGGATTATTCGCTGGAAATACTTCTCATGCCTCATAACTATTTGGAATGGAAGCCAAAAATTATGCTTCTACTCAGATGCAGAGGCTTGTACCAAATAACTATGGCAATGGAAGTAGATCTTGATTCTGCCGATGAGAAAAATGATTTTCTCAATAGACAAGATATGACCATAGTATGTATCCTCTATTTTATTTCTCCTGAAATTCTCCATCAAGTATATGATGACTCAAAAGAATCAAATCCAAAAGAATTATGGACCATATTGGAGGTTCTATTTTGGAATAAAGAATATTGTGAAGATTTCATGCAGGAGGTTGAACAGATAGAGAAAGAAGAGAAGCCATCAGAAGATCAAGCCTCTTATTATGAAGAGTCTTCTACAAAAGTATTTGCACAAAGTTGTATTCCATTAATTGAAGATGATGTCTACTCCATTTCATATTTGTTTTATGAAATTCATGTGGAATATATATGGCATGCATCTCAGGAGTCACACACAGACACTTTTCCATGCGCAATGCATGCATCTCAAGAGACAAAAAAGGATCCGCGCACATCAGACTCCATTATGATATTTTCTGAGCAAAATTTTCAGAAACAAATTGGATATTTGAATTCCTCTCAGGAAAATATCCAATTTCAAAAACAAAATCGTCCGAAACAGAGTCTGGAAAGTGAAGTTATGATCATTTTAAAATCAACAAGATTTCAACATTTTTTCCGGAAACGGCCGCACGGTTTTCAAAGTTAAATCCAAAATTTATTTGAATATTCTTCATTACAAGAAGAAAAAGTGGATATGTGTGGACATATCAATGATGCATCTACTTCATCAGATCCATGCAGACATCTACATCTTCAACGAGCACAAACTTGCACAGTTGCGGGGTCTTCTTGGAGTGAAGGACACTGTTGCTTAGCAACTGCTTTTTGTTCCTTCTCATTTTTTTTTTTATGCATTGTAATTTGAGGGGGGGTTTTTCCCAGGAGGTTTTACCTCTTTCCTCGTTTATTTCAGTGTATCTTTTGTATTTGGGTACCTAACATGGCCTCGTTGCCGGGACCCATTCTTTATTTTCACCATAGTTATGTTCAGGGGGGGTGTTGGAGTTACTTCACACACACCTAGAATTTATTTTTCCTAAGGTTTTTCCTTGTTTATTAGTCATAATTAGTCATTATCCAGTCTCCTATATTTTAGGGGAGAATATTCCACCTGGAGAATATTCTCTTTTAGTTGACACTTCAGTTTGACTAGTTGAGTTGAGTTTAGATGTTGCATTGGTTTTGTCACCATGCAACATTGATATCATCACTATGCTAATGCGCACTTGACTTGGGATCATCACCATACTGACGCATTACCCTTGATTCCTTGATCTACTCCTCACTACACTCTGTTCAGTCAGTTAACTGAAGACTGGTTGACTAGTTAACTCAACTAGGTGGCAGTCCACTCCCGTAACTACTTGAGAGACTAGACTAGGTGGCAGTTTACTCCCGTAACTGTTGGTGTGCGTCCAAATCAATCTAGACCACCACTATGGATCATTAGTTACTAATGTATCCTATATCTATTGTAAATTATTCAATCTTTGAGTGTGGAAATGGTTAATGAGAATTCTTCCATTCTTTCTCTCCTTCTTCTTCTTTCTCAAATTCTCTCTGCAAATGTGTGTATTATTATTTATCTAGATCTATTCTGTACAGGTTCAACACATTTACAATCAACTTGTACCATAAACAAGTGCATCAACCATGCACCAACCTGTACCAAACAACTTGTAATCAACCTGTACCATAAACAAGTGCATCAACCATGCACCAACCTGTACCTCAACCTGTACCATCAACGAGTGCATCAACCATGCACCAAACTTGTACGAATAACCTGTCACAACAACCTGTCCAAACAACCTATCACGACAACCTGTATCATCAATCTTATCAACCAAATCATATCTACTCATCAAGATCAATCACCAAGACAACTCTCAAAGATGTGCATCAACCAAACATAACACAACAACTCATAATCATCACCAAGATCAATATGTGCTTCTAATAATATACCAATACAAGTATGCTACATCATCCATAAACCATGTGTCAACAATACTAATTACAAGTGCCTCCAACCATGTACCAAGTATGTACCAATCATGTATCAACTACTCATCAACTATGATTCATCAAGATGTACCAACACCATCAACTATACACCTCATGTATGTGCCAATTCATCAACTACTTGTCTCAACCATGTACTTGACATGTACCTCAACCAAAAGACTTCATCAATTCCATCATCCAAATCTGATTTGTAGCTCTATAATAGACCTGGTGTATATGATCACATACCTACAAACCTTCCTAACTTTAACAACAAGAGACTAGCATTTTCATCAAACTTTACTTTAGTCTCACATGACTAGTTTTGGATTAGTCAACAACCCTAACTTGAAATAATCATAACTATGTACCTGTAATGAATAAATATTTGAAAATAGTACACAATGTTTTTCAGTGTGTTTTATGCAATTCCTCCAGGTGTCACTACTTGGGACCTCTCATAAAAGGAGTTATAGCAAAAGTGACATACCTTGTTGAATTCTGGCTTATTCTAGAGAGAAAACTCGCAGAGCCTGCCCGACACAAAATATTTGTTGTATGGATCTGAAAATTGTACACAGAATACTACAGACTGTACTCTAACAAAAAAATTTGGTTTTACTGAATTTGGATCTGTTATGAAGAATTTATGACATTTTTACCGTAAACAATTGTTTTAGACTAGTTTCAGGACTAACCACAAACCCTATTTTCCATGGAGTGTAACTCCAAAAATACAACGACCCACGAGCTCAAATTTGTACCACAAATACTTGGATATATTTCCTCAATGACCTCCCAATTCATGGTCTGACTCATTCTATAAAAAAAGTTATTGCAAAAATGGTGAGATGACCTATAAATAACATACCTTAGAAAGCATCATCAAAATAATTTATCCTCCCTTGAATTTCGGCTTTGTATACTTCACCTTCCCTTTGAAATTCAACTTAGATATCCTTTGGTTACCTTAGTCACTTGTAGATATTAAATATGGTCAAGTGTGATTAAAATGAGAGAGCCTTGCCTCTTATTTATATTTTCATGTAGCTTCCTCAAGGGGTTACCTTTTAACCATCTTAACCCACTTTCCTTATTTTAGGGTTAAACCACTTCTAACCATGTGTAACTTAGTAATTTCTACATTAAATTTATTATTTAAATAATTTATTTTGTATTCAATTTGACTTATAATACACTCATCACTTCACTTTATTATTTACCTTCTAAAATCTCTTAAACCACTTTGACTACTTTGACCTTTTGGGGCTTCTAGATGACTCATGAGGGTTCTCCAACTTCACATGGCCATAACTCTCTAATCGTGAGGAATTACGTGACGTTCCACATACCACTGGAAATGGAATGACATGTACTATCCATATAGAATAGTATTTCCTAAAAATATATCAAAACTCATACCATTATCCATCAAACAAACTTGGGTCCATTACCCAAACCTGGGTTCTCCAACTTCACATGGCCATAACTCTCTAACCGTGAGGAGTTATGTGACGTTCCGCATACCACCAGAAATGGAATGAGATGTACTATCCATATAAAATATTCTTACCTTCAAATATAATAAAACTCATGTTGTTATACATCAAACAAACTTGGGTCCATTACCCAAACCTTTGTGCTACCAGAATTCGCTACCAGACTTTCTCCAAGGGTTGACATCAATCACTAAGGGTTGCCATCAATCTACAATTCACTCTCCAATGGTTGAAATAAATGACAACCAACAATACATACCAACTTTCCATCAACCTAATCCAATTTTCTGACGTTATTGTGATATTTTGTATTCAAGTATTTAGTACATAACAATTGGTATCATAACACCTTCCTTGGCCAAAGAAGGGAAGAAATTTTTGCTCTTTTTTGCAAAATTTTTCTAGGGAAGAAAAAGAGGGCAGCACACTTCAGATTTATAATTGAAGATTTATGAGTTGAATTTGGAAAAACAAATTAGGTAATTGAATTCCTCTCGGATAAATGCCCAATTTCAAAAAACAAATCAGCTGAAATGGAGTCCGGGAAGTAAAGTTATGAGCATTTTAAATTCAACAGTTATTTAGGTTTTTTTTCTAGAAAAAGACACGATTTTCTGTAGTAATTTATTGTTCTATTTTTTTGGGTTTTTTTGTGACGGTGGAGAGACTGTAGAGTTCATAACTTTTCATAGGGTGCTCAGATTGTGACTAGATCAATGTCACTGGATAAATTATTTTAAGAGCTTTCTTTTGATATATTTTATGTGGTGTTTCCAATGGCTATTTCCTCTCAAACCCTCGAAGAAATTCTACAGATCATTGAAGCATTCAAATCCCAATTGTATGACACATTGCATGACTTTGCAGATGGACTCAATAATAGTTTTCATAGTATTCAAAATTCATTGGATAACATGCAGGAGAGATTTCTTATGGTAGACATCATGGATGAATATAATCACAAAATATATGCTTGGTATGATTTTGAGGTCGATTGTGATGATTGGTATATGGATAGTTGTCATTTTTGGGATGAAAACCACTTCCATATTTTATTTGACGACTCTACTCCACCTTTTATAGAGCACATCAATGTGACATATCAGAAGCTAGTTATGATTACCAGTGTCCAACTTGCATATTCTACAACGATATTGTTCCTTCCAGATTCAGATTTGACCCTTTCCCACTATGTGGTTGGATATTATTATTTGGATTCACATGATAGGTGTCAGTATTGGGAGCATCATTTTCAGTTGCTTATTGGGTGCCGATATCTTCCATGTGGAGTTCACATGAGCAATTGGACATGGGACCCTAGTTTACAATGGCGGTTGGACTAATTTAGCATGGTGGCTTCCATTTCTCAATGGGACCATGGTTCTCTAATATACTTCAACACTATGGTCCACATTTATCCGTGGGAACCTGGTTCTCTAGTCTACTTCAACACTATGGTCCACACTTATCCATGGGACCCTGGTATATGGTTGTACATCAAGCGTTGAGGACAGTTCTTTCATAAGGGGGATGGAATGTTAGGTAGCTAGAGAGGTAGTGGGGGCCCCCAAAGGGCCCATAATGATAACAGGGGAGACCATTCAATGTAAGGTGGACTAGGTCCACTATATTGTTAAATAAGACCCACTATGGTTGTAGATATAATAAATGTAAGAGGACTTCTTAGAAGGTTCTACTTTTAGAAAATTCCTCCTCTAGAATGTTCTTAGGTGATGGTAACACTATATAAAGGGGTTCACGCAATGTAATGGGATATGAAGGGAAGTATTGTATTGTGAGCTGTAGCTAAATAGGAGGATGCCTCCTTGAAGAGGCAAGTGAACATGAGAGGATCCCTTCCATAATAGGATCCATTGCATGGTGTTTCCCTACCTCAAGGGATTGATATAATAAAGTGTGATTTTCTATATTGTTTCATACATTTTGTGTGGTGATTGTATTCAGATATCTTTAGATCTATAGTGATATTTTGTATTCAGGTATTTGGTACATAACATATATCATAATACATATTTGTGTATATTTTCCACTTTGACAGTAAAAAAAATTGTTATTACAATGTTCCAATATAACATGGAGTTAGAATTATGATAGCTTTCTGACCAATATAACAACTTTGTTTAAAAACATGTCATAGAAAAATAGAAATTCCATTACAACTATAAAATTTTATTTGCATAGTTGGGTGGATTTTACTTTGAAGGGATAAAATGTTTTGTTATTTATGCATATACTCATGGATACAATTCACTCTCTAAGAGATATTGTTCATGGGCACATATTATCTATAGATTTCATTGTTTTCTATGTGAAGGAAATTTTTATATACAGTGTTCACTTGCAAGGATATGGTGGTATTGTAATCTAAAATAGTAGTATGGTTCATCAAACTAAATATGGTGCACTGAATATGGTACACTAGTAACTATCTATCCTAAGAACAACAAAAGGAGAAACATATACCCAATGATTGACCAATGATTGAGGAGGTAACAACCACTCCTAATATTATCTAAACCATAAAACCAAAGTAAAATAAATTGGTTGACCATATTCCTACTTTTGACAGAAGCACTTGGGGTTTTTCTCCTCCTAATCCTAATCCAAGCATATGGAATTTATCATAGTATCTTCTTTTGCTGGGAAGTTTCCATGGTGTCCATGAAATTCCTTAATGAGTCCACTGGGATATTGATTATAATCTCTATATTTAAAACCTCTCGATGAAGAGCATTGGATTTATGGTCCATGGTGTTTAGTTTATGTAAAATTGTTTCTTGCTGGTTGGGATTTTCTTTGACTACCTGTTGAGGGGTCCTAAATCTCTTTAACTCAACAGTAGGAACCAAACCCACCATCGAGGTCCAATTAGACTCTGCAACGTTTAATGGTGGAATGGTTCTCTAGATATCACTATCCGACCAATTAATCGATGGGATTTATGTAGTGATTAACAAGATGTTTTCTTGTGAAAGCTCCTCCTTCAATTCAAATGTTCTCTTTTTGTATTTTCTCTTATAGGTGGGACTGATACAAGATAAAAGCAGGTATAAACCAATTGGTTAACAAAGCAGAAAAGCTTAACTACCAGAGAAGGTTGAGCGTGGGATAACCCACATGCTCAAACATGCAAACAATGATTCTTACACCTACAACAAGCCTAGTACTAATACATTAACCTGCTGGTGTTCCAATTATTGACTGAGATAAGGTTATCAGAAGAAAACATACATGTAATGAACGATGGTAAGAAAAATAGTTTCCTTAGCTTTAATCATCAATCACATATTAACACAATGATTTACTTTTCATCATTAAAGACAAGAACTATAAAAATATTGAATCAGATAACTTATCTACAGATTCAGAGGCTCTCACTCGTTACAACATCCATTCATGAGATAAAATCATAAATAATTCTTCTTTAGATCCAATCACACACACTTTTGATGGAAAACTCAAACTTGTCTTTGGTCCTAAAAATGACTTCTCAATTAAGGTAGCTTTGAAATAGTTCTTCACAAATCCAAAAATGAGGGTCTTTTCCAAAACCATCGACCTTCAAAACATTCAAAGACCCCCTATTTAACAGAGTTGTAGAGGTTCTCGTCCTTAGGGGACTGAGACCTAATTTTAGGTAACTGTTCATAAAAAAAATTATTAACTTGACTATGACATTGGACTTAATCAGCAAGAGTGGTTATTATCACACACAGAAGACTACTCTTGTATATAATCTAAGAAAATGTTGGAATTAATCAATTAAAAACCACTACTGTCTTTGAGACAAAACTAATGCATGCACTGGAGGAATTGACTCGACAAAAAATAGGCCTTGTAGTGACAGAACAAATCTCTACGTTGAGTAATGGCATGCTTGTGAGATGTTGGAGGCCACTGGAGACAACTGACATCATAAGCAGAGTTTACTGAAGTGTTCTGGAACCAATTTGCATCGACCTGTGACTGAGACTTAACTCTCTGTCAGTGTCTGATATTTCAAAAGCTAAGCGCACTCCGTCTCAACTATAACTAACCCTTCTCCCCGCTTTCACTGTGATGACCTGGTCATGAACATGAAGACGTGGAGGTGAGCGTCAATTAGGAAAATAGGATGCATGGAGGTGATAGGTGATATAGGGAGTAGTAGGGGGGAACAGGTGGAAAAAGTTGAGTAGTAGCGGGAGTGTGAGTGGAGGTGACGTGGTGACCTAATGTCATATAAGCACGTGATTGCAGAAGTTGTTGAGGGTGGTTTGGGTCCACACCACCTTTGGGCCCACAATCCCCCACAGGTTGCCATGTACCCTTCCAATAATACCATGGTTCCAATTGTGGGACCGCTTTGGAAAATTAACGTTCAAGCAGTTTATGTCCCCACAATGCAGTGTGGCCTTCGATCGTGTCACAATCTGTGATCCAGGTGATATTCCTTCCTTACCTGCTACAAGGATTAACGGTGCTGGTTGATTTGATATCAACGGTCTGCAATTACTTCGGGATTTCGGGCTTTAGGCCTTTTTAATGCAAAGTTCTTATCATCTTCTAGAGTGTCATATTTTCGAAGTGAGAGATTTGCCTCCACGTGGCATTTGGCTCTTAACGGTCCAGATTCACTTCGGGAGTTTGGGCTTCATGAGTTTTCCTCTCCTTGCTGGCACAATCCTCTGAAGTGTCATATATCCAAAGTGGGGGATCTGCTGCCACATGTCCTCATTGATGGATGGTCAAGATTCACTTCGGGACTTCAGGTGTTTGGGCTCTTCGGGATTTTATGAATACTGTTCTCAGAAATATCCTGGAGTGGTATGGGCTGCGAAGTGACGTGGTGGCCTAATGTGTTTCGGGGATTAGATTAAGAGGATGTTCGATTTTGCTGAGGGCGAAATCTATCAGGTCTTCTACTGTTTTCACAAAAACCAGGTTGGGGGTATCGAATACTGGTTTGCTTACTTGTTTTATACGAGGAAGTAACGAAGATAAGGGCAACACTCCGATCTGTCTGGCATAATCTCTTGTGATCCTTCTGAACTGGTTGAACTCCTCGTGAGGAAGAGTGCAAGGTATCTCAGGGAATATATGTTCTTCCTCTTGCTGGGGTGAGTTACTCATTTCAGGAGTACTCAGTGTGTGTGGGATGTCTTGAGAATGACTAGCCATGCATGTGATATGTTTTGAATCTACATGCTGTGTGAAAAATATTGTCAGCCATTCATTCTTCGGCCCTCCTTCTAGCATCAATTATGTTGAGGGGTACTAAATCCATTTAACTCAACAGTAGGAACCAAACCCGCCACCGAGGCCCAATTATAATCTGCAACGTTTAATGGTGGAATGGTTCTTCAGATATCGCGATCTGACCAATTAATCGATGGGCTTTACATAGTGATTGACATGATGTTTTCTTGTGAAAGCTCCTCTTTCAGTTTGATCATTCTCTTTTTTTATTTTCTCTTATGGGTGGGATCGATACAAGATAAAAGTTGGTATAAACCAACTGGGTAACAGAGTGGGAAAGATTAACTACTGGAGAAGGCCGAGATTGGGATAACCCACGTGCTCAAACATGAAGACAATGGTTCTTACATCTACAACAAGCCTAGTACCAATACATTAACCTGCTGGTGTTCCAATTATTGTCTAAGATAAGATTATCAGAAGAAAACATACATGTAATGAACGATGGTAAGAAAAATAATTTCATTAGCTTTAATCATCAATCACATATTAACACAATGATTTACTTTTCATCATTAAAGACAAGAACTATAAAAATATTGAATAAGATAACTTATCAACAGATTCAAAGGCTCTCACTCGTTACAACATCCATTCATGAGATAAAATCAAAAACAATTCTTCTTTAGATCCAATCACACACGCTTTTGATGAAAAACTCAAAATTGTCTCTGGTCCTAAAAAAGACTTCTCAATTAAGGTAGCTTCGAAATGGTTCTTTACAAATCCAAAAATGAGGGTCTTTTCCAAAACCATCGACCTTCAAAACATTCAAAGACGCCCTATTTAACAGAGTTGCAAAGGTTCTTGTCCTTAGGGGAATGAGACCTAATTTTAGGTAACTATTCGTAAAACAAATTATTAACTTGACTATGACACTGGACTTAATCAACAAGAGTGGTTCTTATCACACACATAAGATCACTCTTGTATCCAATCTAAGAAAATGCTGGAATTAATCAATTAAAAACCACTACTGTCTCTGAGACAGAACTGATGCATGCGCTGGAGGAACTGACTCGGCAGAAAATAAGCCTTGGAATGACAAAAATAAGATCTGTGTTGAGTAATGGCATGCCTGCGAGGTGTTGGAGGCCACTGGAGACAACTGGTTCCATGAGCAGAGTCTGCTAAAGTGTTATGGAACCAATCTACGTCGACCTATGACTAAGACTTAACTCTATGTCTGTGTCTGAGCTTTCAGAAGTTAAGCACACTCTGTCTCAAATGTAGCTGACCCTTCTCCCAGCTTTCACTGTGATGACCTGGTCATGAACAAGATGACATGGAGGCATGTGTCCAATAGGAAAATAAGATGCGTGGAGGTGATAGGTGATATGGGGAGTAGTCGGGGGGAACAGGTGGAAAAAGTTGAGCGGTAGTGGGAGTGTGAGTGGAGGTGACATGGTGACTTGATGTCATATAAGTACGTGATTGCAGAAGTTGTTGAGGGTTGTTTGGATCCACACTTCCTTTGAGCCCACAATCCCCCACAAGCTGCCACATACCCTTCCAACAATACCATGGTTCCAATTGCGGGACCGCTTTGGAAATTAACGTTCGAGTAGTTTATGTCCCCATAATGCAGTGTGGCCATCGATCATGTCACAATATGTGATCTAGGTGATATTCCTTCCTTACCTGCTGCAAGGATCAACGGTGCTGGTTGATTTGAGATCAACGGTTCGCAATTACTTCGAGATTTCGGGCTTCAGAAATTTTTAATGCAAAGTTCTTATCATCCTCCTGAGTGTTGTATTTCCAAATTGAGAGATATGCCTCCACATGGCCTCTGGCTCTGGACGGTCTAGATTCACTTTGGGAGTTCGGGCTTTAGGAGTTTTCATCTCCTTGCTCACGCAATCCTCCGAAGTGTTGTATATCCAAAGTGGGGTATCTGTCGCCGCGTGTCCTCATTGATGTATGGTCAAGATTCACTTCGGGACTTCGAGCTCTTCGGGAGTTTATGAATGTTGTGCTCAAAAATCTCCCGGAGTTGTATAGGCTGCAAAGTGACGTGGTGGCCTAATGTCATATGATGTCACTGTTGTTGATGTGTCATGGAAATAAGGGTGACATGTGTCACATGGAACTGAGTGAATGACACAACCAAATGACCTGGAATGCGTACCATGTGTCATGACTGATGAGTGTGCCACATGTCATGACTGATGAGTGCCACATGTCATGATTGATGAGTGTCATGCACTATGAATGATGAGTGCCATGTGCTCCAATACTCTGGGCTTCGAGAGTTTTGGACTGTGAGGCATGAAGTTCTCCCGAAGTAGTACGGGCCTGAGGTGACGTGGAAGTTTCTCGTTAC
>JASDQU010107251.1:27857-53101 GCA_032191745.1 Picea mariana | reverse complement strand
AAAATCTCCCGGAGTTGTATAGGCTGCAAAGTGACGTGGTGGCCTAATGTCATATGATGTCACTGTTGTTGATGTGTCATGGAAATAAGGGTGACATGTGTCACATGGAACTGAGTGAATGACACAACCAAATGACCTGGAATGCGTACCATGTGTCATGACTGATGAGTGTGCCACATGTCATGACTGATGAGTGCCACATGTCATGATTGATGAGTGTCATGCACTATGAATGATGAGTGCCATGTGCTCCAATACTCTGGGCTTCGAGAGTTTTGGACTGTGAGGCATGAAGTTCTCCCGAAGTAGTACGGGCCTGAGGTGACGTGGAAGTTTCTCGTTACTTCGAGACTTCGACAGTTCAAAACTTTGGGTAATTCTTTCTCTAGTGCTTCGCAAATCTCCCAGAGTGATAAGTCTCCGAAGTGAAGGATATGCCTCCACGTGTCCTCATTGCTGGATGGTCCAGATTCACTTTGGGACTTCGGGAGTTTATGAATGTTGTGCTTGGAAATCTCCCGGAGTGGTACGTCTTCTAATCTGACGTGGCAGGCTCTCGAGACTTCAAGACTTCGAATCTTCGAGACTTCGACTCTTCGGCTCTTCAAGACTTCAGTTCTTCGGGACTTCAACTCTTTGACTCTTCGGATCTTTGAGACTTCAGGTGTTCGTGTACTTCTTGGGTCCTCTCTTGATGTTAAACCCCACGCGATTTCGACAAGCTGAATGCACGAAAATCGTCAATCTGATTGGCCTGATGGATCTCCACCGTTGAAAGTCAACCTGTCTGTTCCCACAATCTGAATTGATGCGTTTGTCCACGAGCATTTTCTGTGCATACAAAAAGGCTTGGTCGACTTGTTGTGATCTCAATTAATGGCAAACATGATGACAAGCATTCTGCACCAAATACGACATGTAATTATCCTTCAAGAAACAATAGAAAAAAAAATGTGCAAATACTCAATCAAGCAATAAACAAATAATAACCAAGTCACTTAGTAATGGGAAACTGACTCAAGTGGTACCAAAAAAAGAAAAAAATTGACAGAGGATTTTTAGGGTGTGTTGAGTGCTCAACACTACCCTGGTGATGAATTCTTTGTTCAACTAGTATAATTCTATCAGTTGAAAGATATCAGTGTGCCTACTCCTCGAGAAACTTGAGTCAAGAACCCATTGCTTGGATTTTACCTCCAATTCTTCTTTGGTAACCTTCTGTCTCTTCTTCTTGATAATTCCCTCCATTCTATCCACCTCTTATATAGTCTCCTTCAAAAATCGACATTGAAAGTTAGATGTTTCCTTCATGGCAGCTAGTTGAGCATGGGTAAGGCACCGATGTAACATCCCCAACCAACCAGGCTGAGCCACGCCACACAAATATCAAATTTAGTTGCTCTGATACCAAAATGTAACATTCCTATCCCCTTGTTGGGAAATGCTACTCCAAAATTCTAGTGCGTAGATTCTACTCTATAACATTGGTTTGTGTAGAATACGTAAGGTAACGTGCACGACTCCAAATTGGATTTCCCTACACATATTTTCCTCTTCTGATACAACTTATTACAATAGAAGTAACACAATACAACTACGAGCACAAGCATGCCGAGCATACTTGTGTTACTAGGGGAGTAACCCACTCTGAACATTTGATCAGTGTTGCATGCACAACTATTCTATTGTTGCGTGCAATTTCGGTTTTACTTGTATGTGAAAACTACTTCCCAGCACGCACAATGAATATAGCCTCTTGTGTGCACAAAGTATTTTATTGCACGCATGGCCATTCTAGCCTCACCTAGAGACTTATGACCAATATTTAAGGTTAAATTAACATGAATAACTAACACCACTTTTATACTCAACATTTATGTCTATAGATACTGAATATCCACACTACAATTACATGTGCAAGCAACATAATAAAAAATAACATCAATTACTTATATGTAACATCATACAAGAATTAATCCATAATAGACATAGATAATTAAGAAAACAGTAAATGAGACAAGCACATAAGGACACTTATCTTTTATGAAAGATCACCAACTGCGCACATAACTTAGATGTTCCTCCCAACCATAGACTTTGTTGTTCATAGAATTTCAACAACATGTCGCTCTCGAGTTGGGGCTTAACTCCACCAGGGAAAAGATTCCTAATGCCAGGATAAGGTCTAACAACAACGAAATTTCTCAGTCCAAGGTGCCTACTGCTACAACTAGTCTATAGTCTATCATTCCCCACACATTTGTCCCACCCCAGAAAGTGTGCCCCTTCTTTGCTCAACACTAGTTCGAATTCCCCACTTCCCTTCCAGGGATTCAATGACATGCCAGACAGGAAGTGTTAGAGCCCTGTAACTAATGCTCAATGCACTGGGGAACAATTCCCAACAAACTCTCACTTGGAGAGAATGCTCACGGGCCTGAAAACCCGCCTCTTCGACAACAAAACTCTCACCTGGATATAATGCTCACGAGCTTGACAACCCACCTCTTCGACCACAAACATTTTTCCCAAGAACAAGGTTATACCATGGCATTTCTCCTTTTGATAGATAGAATGAGGAAGAGAGAGTGAATGAATTTTCCCGAATGAGTGAATAATATTCCCAAAATACACTAAGTCTAACAATATATATTGCATGCATTAAAATGGACACTTGTCACCTTTAGAAATAGATTTATCCACTTGGTGACTCGTTTCCATCCCTCGGGAGTGTAGGATAAATAATTATCCATAAATTACACTTTTTTCAGAAATATTAATAAAATATTCCCTTGGGCTTAAGCCCACCTTGGCTTGGCCCCTACTTTTCCCTTTTTTGGTGGAGTTACCCCCCTGCCTCTTTTCATCCGAGTGTTCTGTGTGCAATGATGTGATATTATTAATAACTTGAGTGTGATTACATTTTACAAGGATAGGCACACTGACCTTTTTACATCTCGGCTCACCAGCCTCATAACCACATAGACTCTTTGGCCTCATATATATATATATATATAAATTGGTCTGTTGTGCACTTAAAATTAATCCCCACACACTTACCTTGGTGCGCGCAACACTATGAAATGTGCGCACCCATTTTCTTTGATAACAAAACTCGCGCACTACTTAGGTGCGTGCAAAACCAAACTTGTTCTAATGGCTCACCAACCTATATGTACAATTACATTTATAGTTCGTACTAATTGGCTCACCATCCTATATGTACAATTACAAATGAGGTTCAGATTAGAGACATTACACTCCCCTCCCCATTATTTATGCACTGTCCTCAGTGCATTATATACACTTGTAAACAAAATTTCAAAAATATTAAAAAAGATGTGGATTCTCTGCTCGCATAGCATCCACGCACTCCCAATTTTCATTCTCAGGACCATACTAGGTCCATTGGACCTTTACTAGCTCTATGACTCAAGGAGCTGTTTGATTTTCCAATCCAATATGCAAACCGATCGCACTTGAAAATCTCCTTATGGCTCCACTTGAATCACATTCCAATCAATGACATGATTAGCATCAGGCACATAGTTTTTAAGTGATGATACATGAAACACATTATGAATGCATAAGGATGTATGCAATACAAGCATATGTGCGGCATGACCAATCCTCTCTAGGATTTCAAATGGCCCACAATAATGTGCTGCCAACTTAGAACAATTTCCCAACTTCAGAGAACTGCATCTGGCTTTAATTTCAAGAACACATGGTCACCCACTTTAAACTCTCTGTGGGTTCTACCTTTATTTGCATATATTTTCTACCTATCCTCAGAAACCTTTAAATTCTTCCTTATCTTCACCATCTTCTCTTCCATTTCTTGAAGAATATCTAGCCCAACTACTGTACGATCTGTTGGATTGTCCCAACTCACTGGTGTGTTGCACTTTCTGCCATAAAGTGCCTGAAATAGGCTCATATTTAGTGATGCTTGATACCCATTGTTATAAGAAAACTCTACCAAGTGAAGGTAGTCTTCCCATTTTTATGGTTTATCCATCACATACATCCTAGACATATATTCAAACAATCGATTTACCTTCTCTATTTTTCCATCAGTTTCAAGGTGATATTCTATGCTAAAGTTCAGATTTGTCCCAAATCCTTTAAATATCCCTTTCCAAAAGTTTGATGTGAACTTGAAATCTCTATCAGACACAATTGGCTTAGGTACACCATTCAACTTAGCAATTTCTCACATGTGTATTTTGATAATGTTGGCTTCGTTGTGTGCCGACTTCACTAGAATAAAATGGGTAGTTTTAGTAAGCTTGTCCACCATTACCATAATAGAATCATGTTGCTTAGCAGTACTTGGCAAATTAGTAATAAAATCGATGGCTACAACTTTCCACTTCCACTTAGGAATGGGAAAAGGTTGTTGCAAACCCATTGGATGTCTGTGCTCAACCTTGACCTTTTGACATTCAAGGCATCTAGCAATAAAATCAACAACCTCCTTTTTCATACCTGGCCAATAATATTGCTTTTTGAATGCTGCAATTGTCTTMTGGTAGTCGGGATTTCCTACATAAGTAACTTTATGCATTTATTACAATAACATATTTTTTCAACTCCTGAACATTGGGCACATAAACTCTGTGCCTATACATGATGATTCCATCCTCTCTCAAATCATAATCTTCCAATTTTTGCTGYGACATACCTTGTTGTAAACTCGTCTTTATATCCACATAACGCTGATCCRATTCAACAACTTCTAAAATTCTATCACTCAAATATGATTTGTATRTGATAATGGTTGTATCATGCATTTCATGCACCCTCCTGCTGAGTGTATCAACCACCTTGTTCTCTTTTCCTTTGATATGTTTTATGTCAAATTCATATTCATCGAGGAATTCCAACCACCTACTTTGTCTGGCATTTAAACTTGGCTTTCCAAACAGATACTTCAGACCAATATGGTCTGTTCTCATCTCAAATATTTTACCCATGAGATAGTGCCACCACATCTTCAAGGCATGCACTATGGCTGCCAATTATAAGTCAAGAGTAACATAAAGCCTTTCATTCTCTTTTAGTTTTCTTGATTCGTAACACATCACATGTTGGTTCTGACTAAGGACTCCACTGAGCCTTTCCTTGCATGCATCCATGCACACCACAAAGTCTTCATCTAGATAATCAATCCTTAGTATTTGCACACTGATCAACAATCTCTTCAAGTGATGGAAAATCTTTTCACAATTTGAAGTCCACTCAATTGCACACCTTTCTTTTACAAGGATGTAATTGGGTGCATAATTTTTGAGAATCCTTCAATAAACCTTCTGTAATAACAATATAGTCCCATGAAGGACCTCACTTCTGCGACATTTCTTGGTGTTGACCATTCTTTAATGGATTTTATCTTCTCTGGGTCCACAACTATTCCTTCCTTGGAAATGATATGACCCAAGTAATGAATCTGTAGCTGGTAAAATGAGCACTTGCTTAACTTTGCATATAGTTGATGCTCCCTTAATACTTGTAGAACCACCCTCAAGTGCTTCTTGTGCTCTTCTTCAAACTTTGAGTAAATAAGTATTTCATCCAAAAATACCATGACAAACTTATCTAAGTAATTTTTAAAAACTCCATTAATCAAACACATGAATACAATTGGTGCGTTTGAAAATCCAAATGGCACCACTATGAACGCGTAATGTCCATACCTTGTTCTGAAGGAAGTCTTGCTGATGTCTTCTTCTTTAATTCTCACTTGGTGATATCATATCTAAGATCAATCTTTGAAAATATTTGTGCGCCCCTTAGCTGATCAAACATGTCATTTATCCTTGGCAAAGGATACTTGGTATTTAATGTTACTTTGTTCAACTACCTGAAGTTGATACAAAGTCTCAACGTGCCATCCTTCGTATTTACAAACAATACTAGGGCACTCCAAGGTGACACACTTGGCTATATATACCCCTTCATCAAAAGCTCTTCAAGTTGCATATGTAATTCCTTCAACTTCGACATACTCATCCTATAAGGAGTCTTGGATACAAGAGCTACTCCTAGCCACAAATTTATAGAGAAATCAATATCTCTTTTCAATGGCAACTTTGGTATCTCTTTAAAGACATCTTCAAATTCTTTAAGTACTGCGCAATATTCAACATTTGGCACCTTATCCTTAGGTTCCTCCTCCATGTGCACTGCAAATACTTGACATCATTTCCTATAGCTTTTCTATAATTGCAAGGCTGAAACTTCTCTAATAGTTACAACTCTTGGAATGCCTTGAGCTGTTCTTAAGTTTCCTTCCTCATCCAATCAAGTAAATTCCTTATTGTAACAGTCTAGAACAATATGATGCTGGTCCAACCAATCCATACCAATGAGGCAATCATATGAGCCCAAAGGTATGATATTCAAATCAACTTTGGTACTCAACCCATTCATATCTAGTGGACATATAATAACCATCTCATTAATTTTCCTTTTTGTCCATGTATCTAACTGCACCAACCAATATTTTCCAAGCTTGCTTCTTGGAAATTGGAATCTTTCCACCATCTTAGGAACTAGATAACTATGACTAGCTCCCGAATCAATTAAAATAGCAATGAGTTGGTAATTAATATTACCTTCCACTTTGATCATGTGCAACTAAAACTCAGCTTGCTTGTTATCCAGGGCTGCATAAATCCTAGGTACATTTCTTCCCATGTTCTCAACTATCACAACTTGTTGTACACTATATGACGTCCTCAATTTTTCACCTCTTTGAGGGAATTCTCTGTACATATGATCTCCTCCACAACCCCAACATTAAATAGGTTGTTTCCTTGGATTTTGCCCCACTATCTCAATCATTCCGGGCTCCTTGGGAGTTGGTTGTCCTTGTGCAATATTTTTGAAAAATGGTGGCTTAGTCCCCTTCTTCCTTTGTTCCACCTTGCTTTTCATCTTGTCTTCCCAAGCCTTTTGGAAAGTTGGTCTTCCCTTCTGCTGATCATAAAGACATTTAGTGTGTCTTATGGTTTCCTCCAATGTCTTGGGGTCATCATATTGTATCTTGTCACTGATAGATGAGGGAAGCCCACTCATATACCTCTTAATTTTAACTTTCTCATCCTTGATGAATGTGACATATCTCAATAGTTCCAAGAATCTTCCTTCATACTCGTCTATTGTCATACTCCCAAGCTTGAGTTCAAATAAATCCTTCATTTTCATGTTATAGTAACACTTGGTTAAGTATTTCTTTTAAAAATACCTCTTGAACTCCCACCAAGTAACCTTCTTCTCTTCAATGTGTTGCACTTGCACGAACTGATCCCACCACATTGGTGCTTTTACTTTAAGCTAATATATGTAAATTCTCCCTTTTGCCCACGTAGAGTAATTATGCATCTGGAAGTACTTCCTCATACCCAACATCCATGTCTCTGCTTCTTCATATTTCTTTTTCTCATTGTCAAATGTAGGAGGCTTGATTTTATTCATTTCTCCTTGTAGCTCATCTACTCCAGTCCTTCTCTTATGATTTTTGATAGGAGATGGACTTCATGTACCGTGCTTTCCTACACTAATGTTTTGGTGAGTGGTGATGTTTTCTATCAACACTTCTTCTTTCTCTTCTTTCACCATGAGACCTGCGACTTCTTGACTTGCTTGAATTTGCCTTCTTATCCATTTTCTTTTCTATTCTATCAATTTTTGCATCAACTTGATATTGACGCCATCTTGTTGCTCCTTCGATTTCATAACCCTTTCATTATCAACTTTATAGTTTTGGACATCTTTTTGCAACCCTTTTATGGTTTCTACCCAGTTTATGCGCTCCTCCTTGTATTCTGTACCATCAACACCCAAACCAACATACAAATCCCTGAAATCATCATCATGGTTGAAAGTTCTCCATGCATCTTCCATGCTTTTGACTTTCTGTGCTGATTCTATCCTGCTCTAATCGTTGATAATTCTACAAAATGTGCAGGCAATACGATTTGTTAGAATAATTCATGTGACAACTTCATGAAAACTATGCACCCTTTTGTCAGAATCCCTTCTTTTGATTCCTTGGAAGTTTTCTGTGCATTTCCGGCACTACACCTCGCAATGTCAAAATTTAGTATGCATGCTTACTTATTCTTATTTTATGCCCACCATGGCGGCCCTGTAATTCCAAATTCGACCACTTACTAGTTGAACTTTTTCCTTAAGCAGATACTCAGTCCATGCATGCTCAGTGTTGAAACTGGAGTTCTGCAACTTCTTGTTGATCTTTGGCCCGTACAAGTGTTGGATTGCTAAGAGGGGGGGTGAATCAGTAATAATGCAATTGTAATCCTTTTTATCCAAATAAACACAGTGTTATATCAATGTAGAATTATTAACCAATAATGAGCAATAAGAAATGAACAATCACACACATTATTATACATATAGTACACCAGTATTTTACGTGGAAACCCAAATCGGGAGAAAAACACGGAATGCTTTTTCTTATATGTCTTGAAGAATTACATTCATTGGAAGCACCAACTTCCTTTGTTTTCTAGCTGCAACTGGAAGGAGGCTCCAACCCCCTAGTTTCTCAGGATACAACTTGAGGGAAGCTCCAACTCCCCAGTTCTCGAGCTACAACCAGAAGGAGGCTACAACCCCCTATGTTCTCTAGCTAAAACCAGAAGGTGGCTACAACCACCTGTCCTTGCCTCGTCTTGCCACCCTGAAGTAGAATGATGGAAGCATTGTCAACCTGTCACTGCGAGATATACTATTATACAACTGTATCAACCTGTACCACTGACCTGTATCCAATCTGTACAACTACCTTGTAATCAATCTGTACATGAACTGAACATGTATCTACAAATATACAACATGTATGTGACCTGTAGTGATGCAGATCACATATGTACGCACCCTATCTGTTATGCAGCCCGCGTATGTATGCGCCCTATCTGTTATGCAGCCTGCATATGCCTTATGAAAAACTAGGGTTTCCCTTTTCTTGAAAACTTCTGACCTTCTGTAACTTCTTTCACATAGATTTGTAACTTGCCACTGTATCTAGACTGTAACTGTATCCTGTGCATGCATCCTCATACATAACCTTTACTCAAGGCAAGTATGTCTCTCTCTAGTCATAGGTATGTTTAATCATGAACAAGTATAATATCCCTCACATGATCTTAGTCATCAAACCCTTTTTGATATTCAACTTCTCAATACATCAACCACTACACAAATACAAGCTCTCAACCATGTACCATAAAGATCCTTAGCCATATGCCAAGAAATACACGATGTGCTTCAACAAGAAGTATCAATGATAAATATACCAACACTGTATTTCTGTATATCTGACTTATACAAAAGATCCCATGTAGTCACTAGTCTCTCTAGGGAGAATTCTCAAATATCCATTGCCATTCCTCATGCATACATCAAAATCCAACTATTCATAGAAATAAGACATACCTTTTGAACCAATGGATGGATCTAATGCATCTAAGCACTCTAGACCTTCATGGGAGCTTGATCTCAGAATCTAGAACCTCTGCATCTTCATCTCTTCAAGTTTCCATGGATTTACCAACATGTACACACCCTAATATACTGACAGCCTGCTTATAGCTTAGCATGTACACACCTTGTACACATACATCCCGCGTATAACTCAACATGTACACACCTTATACAAAGACAACCCATGTATAACTCAACATGTATGCACCTTGTACACAGACAACTCGCGTACACCTCAGAAAATAGGGTTTTGCTGTAATTTCAAGAATTTCTCCGTCAACCCTTCATGCTACCTTAGACAGTCGCCACTTCAAATGTATCCACAAGTATTTATAAGAAGCTTTACACAAGAAAATAGATATACAATATGTACAAGTGTATTTTTATGAGTGAGCTTTGTCTCTTATTTATATCTTCATGTAGCCTTACACTTTCCTTATTTTAGGGCTTCTTCATTTAAAATAATTTCTTTTTGCAAAGAACTTTTACTTTTGGGGGCTTCTATAAGACTCATGAGGGTTCTCCAACTTCATATGGTCATAACTCTCTAATTGTGAGGAGTTATGTGACGTTCCACATACCATCGGAAACGACATGACAAGCACTATCCATCTAGGATAGTTTCACTCACAAATTCACTATCCTTCATCTCATTATTCCTCAAATAAGCATGGGTTCTCTCACTTCGCAAAGCGTCTTCCCATGAGGGCTTTCACCATAAGGGGACTACTTTGGAGTTCATCCATTTTTACTTCTTATCAACCATTACAAGACAATAATGAGTCATCTTTACATCAAACAATATTGGGTCCGTTACCCAAACCTTGTGCCACGGGTCTTTCTTCAAGGGTTGACATCAATGACAACCAACTTTAATCAACAATCTCCCCCTTTGGCATTGATGGCAACACTCTGATGCAATACTAGAAACATATCACTCATGGTCCCCCTAGAACCATGCCTCTGTCCTCTGTATCTAATAAATCTGCTCCCCCTAGAACCATGCCTTTGACCTCTATCTCTATCCTCTACATATGATAAATCTGCTCCCCCTGGAACCATGCCTTTGTCCTTTGTCTCTGTCCTCTACATATGATAAATATCTCCCCCTTTTTCATCAATGGAAAAGGTATTTTTCCATCTGGGGTTTCTCCCCCTAAGTGAACTGTCCTCTTATGGTGCTTCCTCGTGTAAATCTAAGACATATAAGATAAGCATTCAAAAATAAATCATTTTGGAGTAGAAATAACTCCAAGTCTCTGGCGAATATATTCAAAGGATTCTCGTGGAAGTGGTTTTGTGAAGATGTTTGCCACTTGTTATTTTGTGCCCACATACTCAACTCTGATGTTCTTTTCTGTAATCTGCTCCTGTAGAAAGTGATACTTGATTGGAATGTGCTTCGTCTTGGAGTGCGTCATCGGGTTCTTCGAGATACTGATGGCACTTGTATTATCACAATATATTGGAATGGGTTCATCATACTCAACCTGTATATCTGTCAGAGTTTGTTTCATCCAAAGAACCTGTGTACAACATGATGCTGCTGCAATATACTCTGCCTCGGCTATAGATAAAGATACTAATGATTGTTTCTTGCTTATCCATGATACTAAACACTCACCCAAGTAGAAAGTTGCTCCACTGGTGTTTCGTCGGTCATCAATACAACCTGCCCAATCTGCATATGTGTAGGCAATAAGTGATAGATCCTTTCCTTTTGGATACCATAATCCAAACTCTTCTGTTCCTTTGAGATATCTGAAAATCCTCTTCACTGCTAATACATGTGACTCCATTGGTGCTGCTTGAAATCGTGCCACCTGTACAACTGCCTGCATTACATCTGGTCTAGATGCTGTCACATATAGTAGGCTTCCAATCATTGACCTATATTGCCTCTGATCTGTAGACTTCGAATCATCATCTTTGCTCAACTTGCAACTGGTTTGCATGGGAGTGCTAAATGGTTTGCAATCTTCCATTCCGAACCTCTTTAGCATTTATCTAATATACTTGGTTTGAGAAATAAAGATTCCTTGGTTGCTTTGACATATCTTAAGTCCCAAAAAGAAGGATAGTTCTCCAAGTAACGACATTTCAAATTCATTTTGCATATCTTTTGCAAATTTCTGGATTAACCTGTCATCATCACTACCAAAAATAATATCATCAACATAAACTTCAATTAATAAAATATTACCTTGACTTACCTTGATGTAGAGGTTTCTGTCTGCACTTCCTTTTTTGAACCCTGCCTGTTGCAGATACTTATCCAGTCTAGAGTACCATGCTCTAGGAGCCTATTTTAGACCATACAAGGCCTTCTTTAATTTACACACATAATCTGTGTTCTCTGACAACTGAAATCCTTCAGGTTGTTCAATGTAGACTTATTATTCAAGTTCCCCATTCAGAAAAGATGATTTTACATCCATCTGATATACTTTAACATTTTTGGAGCATGCATAAGCTAAAAGCAAACAGATTGCTTCCATTCTGGCAACTGGGGCAAATATCTCTTCAAATTCGATTCCTTCAATCTGTGCATATCCTTTACATACCAATCTAGCTTTGTTCCTTGTAACCTGTCCATCTTCATTCACTTTATTCCTGAAAACCCATTTTGTGCCGATCACATTCTTATTCTTTGGTCTTGGAACCAATTCCCAAGTGTCATTTTTCTATATTTGATCCAATTCTTCATCCATGGCCTTATTCCAAAATTCATCCATGTTGACTTCTTCAAAACAGTTTGGTTCAATTGTAGATAAGAGTGCTAGGTGTGTTTGTTCTGGTGAACGGATTTTTCTTCTAGTCTCAACTCCTGCATCTTTGTTTCCAATAATCTGATCTAAAGGATGATTCTTCTGTACTTGTTTGCTAGGTGTCTTAGGAGATACTTGCTGAAGTTGCTCTTCTGTTTATGTCAAATTCTCTTCATCTTTCTCTTCTACTTCATCTTCTGCTTCTTCTTCGAAAAGTTGTTCCATTGATTTTTTTTCTTCTTCCTTTGATTCTGGTCTGCCCGTTTCATCAATTGTTACGCTGATGCTTTCCACAACTTTGTTCAATCTTAGATTGTAACACTTGTATTCTTTCCTTGTACTTGAGTAGCCAACAAGTACTCCTTTGTCCACAAGAGAGTCAAACTTTCCCATTCTGCCATCTTCTCTTTTGATGTAGCATTTGCTTCCAAAAACTCTGAAGTGATTCACATTTGCTAGTCTTCCTTTCCATAGCTCGTAAGGAGTTTTATCAATGTTGTTTCTGAGCATTACTCTGTTTTGAATGTGAACTGTTGTATGCACTACCTGTGCCCAAAATATATCTGTCAATTTGGATTCCATTAGCATTGTTCAAGCCATTTCCTGTACTGTCTTGTTCTTTCTTTCAACAACTCCATTATGTTGAGGTGTCCTCGCAACAGAGAATTGCCTTTTTATTCCATGACTGCTTTAGTAATCCATAAATTCCTTTGAAGTGAACTCTCCTCCATTATCAGATCTCAATCATTTGATTCTTGAATACATTATTTCTCTTCCGATAACTTCTATGGCACATATTAATTCTTCTCGATAGTCAACTTCTGCCTCTTCAATTTCGTCTTCGACTTCTTCATATCCTTCTTCAACTTCTTCATATTCTTCTTCGGAGTCTTCTTTGTCAGAATCTTTTAGTGCCATGAATAGAACTCTTCCTGTCTCACTTTCATTGATTTCATCTTCATTTGATGATGAGATGTCTTCTTTGATGCATAAGATTTTCTTGAAATATTTCTTTGTAGTTCTTTTGCCTTTATATGTGTGTTTTCCTTTTAAGTAACCTTCATCATTTCTCTTTTTCTTATGAGGACATTTGTTAGAAAAATTACCAATACCATAACAATTAAAACAAATTAAAGGAAGCTTACCTCTATACCTACCGTTGGTTCCCTTGTTCAATCTTTTGACGAAGTTGGCCACTTCTTCATCATCTTCCGAGACGTCACTACTGCTGCTATATTCTTCTTGTTCCTTTTTTTTTTCTTTGATCTTTTGGATGCTTTGAAGGCTGCTTCTTTTACATCTGGATTTTCCTGTTCAGTTCTCATTTCATATGCTGTGAAGATTCCATGCAGTTCGTCCATGCTTATTGATTCTAGATCCAATCTTTCTTCTAGTGCTGATATCTTAGGGTTGAATCTCATAGGAAGAGATCTTAGTACCTTTTGAACAATTACAGATTCTTCGATTTCTTCTCCCAATCCTATGATTGCATTCACTATTTCATCAACTCATAAGAAGTAGGCTTCAATATATTCATCTTCCTTCATTTTTAGTTGTTCGAACTGACCTCTGTAAGTTTGAAGCTTTGCTGCTTTGACTTTTGTATCTCCTTCATAAATATTTCGAAGCTTGTCCCAAATATTTTTAGCAGATTTACAATGTGCAACTTTGGTGAATACCGTATCACTGAGACCATTCACAAGTGCATTGTGGCTTTGGAATTATTCTCACCGAGTTTTACTTCTTTTTCATTTGTTGGTCGAACTGCTGGTGCCATGTATCCATCTGCAATTGATTTCCAAACTTGAAATCCCTGTGCTTGTATATATGTCTTCATCCTTATACTCCAAAAAGCATACTTCTATCCGTTAAACTGTGGTATTCCATTTTTATACAAGTTGGTATTCTCCATGATCTACCTTTCAGTGGTTAAACTGATTTCTCAAGGAACCTTCTCTAATACCAATTGTTGGATTACTGAGAGGGGGGGTGAATCAATAATAGCGCAATTGTAATCCTTTTTATCCAAATAAACCAAGTGTTATATCAATGTAGAATTATTATCCAATAATGAGCAATAAGAAATGAGCAATCACACACATACACAGTACACCAACATTTTACACGGAAACCCAAATCGGGAGAAAACCACTGAATGCTTTTTCTTATATGTCTTGAAGAATTACATTCATTGGAAGCACCAACTTCCTTTGTTTTCCAGCTGCAACTGGAAGGAGGCTCCAACCCCCTAGTTTCTCAGGCTACAACCCGAGGGAAGCTCCAAATCCCCAGTTCTCTGGCTACAACCAGAAGGAGGATACAACCCCCTATGTTCTTTGGCTACAACCACCTATCCTTGCCCCGTCTTGCCACCCTGAAGTAGAATGATGGAACCACTGTCAACTTGTCACTGTGAGATATGCTGTTGTACAACTATATCAACCTATACCACTGACCTATATCCAATATGTACAACTTCCCTATAATCAATCTGTACCTAAACTGAACATGTATCTACAAATATACAACATGTACACGACCTGTAGTGATGCATCTCGCATATGTACGTGCCCTATCTATTATGCAGCCCGTGTATGTACGTGCCCTATCTGTTATGCAGCCTGCATATGCCTTCTGAAAAACTAGGGTTTCCCTTTTTTTGAAAACTTCTGACCTTCTCTAACTTCTTTCACATAGATCTGTAACCTGTCATTGTATCCAGATTGTAACTGCATCATGTGCATGTATCCTCATACATAATCTTTACTCAAGGCAAGTATGTCTCTCTCTAGCATAGGTATGTGTAATCGTGAACACGTATAATATCCCTCACATGATCTTAGTCATCAAACCCTTTTTGATATTCAACTTCTCAATACATCAACCACTACACAAATACAAGCTCTCAACCATGTACCATAAAGACCCTTAGCCATATGCCAAGAAATACAAGATGTGCTTCAACAAGAAGTATCAATGATAAATATACCAGCATTGTATTTCTGTATATCTGAATTATAAAAAATATCCCATGTAGTCACTAGTCTCTCTAGGGAGAATTCTCAAATATCCATTGGCATTCTTCATGCATACATCAAAATCCAACTATTCATAGAAATAATACATACCTTTTGAACCAATGGGTGGATCTGATGTATCTGATCACTCTAGACCTTCCTGGGAGCTTGATCTCAGAATCTAGAACCTCCGCATCTTCATCTCTTCAAGTTTCCATGGATTTACCAACATGTACTCACCCTAATACACTGTCATCCCACACATAACTCAACATGTACGCACCTTGTACATAGACAACCCACATATAACTCAACATGTATGCACTTTGTACATAGACAACCCGCATATAACTCAACATGTATGCACATTGTACATAGACATCCTGTGTAGACCTTAGAAAATAGGGTTTTTATGTAATTTCAAGAATTTCTCCGTCAAACCTTCATGCTACCTCAGATGTTCGCCACTTCATATGTATCCACAAGTATTTACAAGAAGCTTTACACAAGAAAATAGATATACACTATGTACAAGTGTATTTTTATGAGTGAGCTTTGTCTCTTATTTATATCTTCATGTAGCCTTACACTTTCCTTATTTTAGGGCTTCTTCATTTAAAATAATTTCTTTTTGCAAAGCACTTTCACTCTTGGGGGATTCTATAAGACTCATGAGGGTTCTCCAACTTCATATGGTCATAACTCTCTAACTGTGAGGAGTTATGTGACGTTCCACATACCACCGGAAAATGCATGACAAACACTATCCATCTAGGATAGTTTCACTCACAAATTCACTGTCCTTCATCTCATTATTCCTCAAATAAGAATGGGTTCTCTCACTCTGCAAAGCGTCTTCGCTTGAGGGATTTCACCATAAGGGGACCACTTTGGAGTTCATCCATTTTTACTTCTTATCAACCATGACAAGACAATAATGAGTAATCTTTACATCAAACAATATTGGGTCCATTACCCAAACCTTGTGCCACGAGGCTTTCTTCAAGGGTTGACATCAATGATAAACAACTTTAATCAACAACAAGACTAGTGTTGAACCAATTTCTCTGATACCACTTTGTAACGCACCCAACTATCCAGGCTGATCCTCTCCACACAAATCTCAAGTTCAGTTGCTTCGATACCAAAATGTAACATTCCTAACCCCGGCTGGGAAATGCTACTCCATAAGTCTAGTGCACAAATTCTAGTCTATAACATTGGTATGTGTATAATATGTAAGATGATTTGCATGAATCCAAATTGGATCATTCCACACATATTTTCCTCTTATGATACAACTTATTACAATGAAAGTAACATAATACAACTATGAGCACAAGCATGCTGAGCATACTTGCATTACTGGGCGAGTAACCCACTGTGAACATGTGATCACTAATGCACGTGCAACTATTGTAGTGTCACACACAATTTCAGTTTTACTTCTACGTGCGAAATGATTCCCAACGCTCATAGTGAATCTAACCTCTTGCACGCATGTAGTATTTCCTTACGCGTACGACCATTCTAACCTCGCCTAAAGACTTATGACCAATATTTAAGGTTAACTTAACATGAATAAATAACAACACTGTTATACTCAACATGTACATCTACAAATACTAAATATCCACACTACAATTACACGTGCAAGTGACATAATACACAATAACATCAGTTACTTATATGCAACATCATTCAAGAATTAATCCACAATAGACAGATAATTAAGCAAACAATAAATGAGACAAGCACATAAGGACACTTATCTTTTATGAATGATCACCAATTGTGTGCATAACTCAGACATTCCTCCCAACCATATACTCTGTTTCTCATAGACTTTCAATAGCAGGTCACCTCCGAGCTAGGGCTTAACTCCACCAGGGCAAAAGATTCCTAATTCCAAGCCAAGGTTTGACAACAACATAATTTCATAGTGCAAGGTGCCTACTGCTACAACTACTCTACAATATCTCATTCCCCACGCACATGTCCCACCCCAAGAAGTGTTCCCCTTCTCTTATAAACGGTCCTTAGGCTGCCCCACTTCCCTTCTATAGCTTTAGCAACATGTCATACAAGAAGTCTTAGAGCCTTGTAACCAATGACCAGTGCACTGGGGAACAATTCCCAACAAACTCTCACCTAGAGAGAATGCTCATGGGCCTAACAACCGACCTCTTCGATAGAAAAACTCTCACCTAGAGAGAATTCTCATGGGCCTGATAACCCACCTCATAGATAACAAAACTCTCACCTAGAGAGAATGCTCATGGGCCTGAAAACCCACCTCTTCAACCACAACCAATTTTCCTAAGCACAAGGTTATACCATGGCATTCCACCTTTTGGAAAAAAGAATGAGGAAGAGAGAGTGAATGAATTTTCCCGAATGAGTGAATAATATTCCCAAAATACACTAAGGCCAACAATATGTATTGCATGCATTAAAATGGACACTTTTTTCCTTTAGATATAGATTTAGCCACTTGGTGACTCATTCCCATCCCTCGGAAACTTAGGATAAATAATTATCCATAAATTATACTTTTTCATAAATATTAATAAAATATTCCCTTGGGCTTAAGCCCCACTTGGCTTAGCCCCTACTTTTCCATTTTTCAGTGGATTTATCCCCCCATTTATTTTCATTTGAGTGTTCTACGTGCAGTGATGTGATATTATTAATAACTTGAGTGTGATTACACTTTACAAGGATAGGCGCACTCATCTATTTTCATCTCGGCTCACCAACCTCATAACCACATAGGCTCTATAGCCTCAAATACACACACACACACACACACACACACACACACACACACACACACACACACACACACACACACACATATATATATATAAATTGGTCAGGTGCACACTTAAAATTAATCCCCGCACACTTACCCTGGTGTGCGCAACATTATGAAATGTGCGCACCCCTTTTCTTTGATAACAAACCTTGCACACTACTTAGGTGTGCGAAAAACCAAAACTATGTGCCAACGACTCACCAACCTATATGTACAATTACATTTATAATTGGTACCAATCTGCTCACCATCCTATATGTACAATTACAAATGGGGTTCGGATTATGGACATTACAACTAAGATGTCTAAGTAGGCTTGGGAATATGGGGGGTTCCTCTACTGGCACCCCTCTTACTACTATAAGGGACATCCTCCTTGGTATCATAAATCATGGTTATAAGGTGACTGCACCAAGCTAGGAGGATAAAATAGGAAGACCTAGGAAGCAGGAAACACATAAAGGTGAGGGTCTAAGAGAGGGGAGCACATGAGAAAGAGACAGGGGTGAGAATTTCCAGGAATGGGGTAAACTTATCCTTCCAGAAAATGTTTTGACCCTATACCAGGGTGAAATCGATACCCACTAGAGCAAGATAGAATAAAACCACTCACATCGCCATATGCCTTACCACCCAAAGTCTCTCTTACTTAGGATTCCACCAATTTTGTAACTGAAACAAGACAAGAAAGACCATAGGATAACCACAAGAGAGAAAAGCACTAGGAAAGGAGGGAGTACTAAGTGGAGGTTATCAAGAGACTCCACAGAAAACCCGTGGACACTGACACTCTCAACTAGAAAGGTTCGAAAAGAAATAGATCAAACCCCTTCCAAAATAAAACAAAGAAATAACACAAGAACAACAAATTGAAACAATGAAAGCATGAAATTTACTAGGAGTTTCACACTCTGTTGTCGCTTCCCAATGCCAAGCTTCCCAATGCCAAGCTTGAACTTGGCAAACCATGAGTTAGTTGATACCCCCACTGCCACCACCATGCCTATTATAGACTCTCAACATTTGAAATAAGACTGGAGAGCCCAAATCCTATCATGATAACCCTTCTTTCCATACAATGATGATCATCAAACCAATAATTGTCTTTCGGATGACAGGAGCGAGCCATAATACCATCTATACCCACCCTACTATTCTTTCAAACACCATATTCATGACTATACATGATAACCCATTGTCACCTCAGACCACATGGGAGCATTCGTGATCCCTTTCAATGACACCCCGATCCAAGGACATGTCATCATCCATGTTCATCATGAGGAAATCATCTTTGATTTGGTTAAACTCTAATGACTCCCAAGGTGACATTATCTCTTGACTATCTATTGCCACTCCTTATTTTTCTATTTGATCAACGAAGCCATTGGCCTTTCTTTGGACATGGGAGGGACTTATGTTGGAGATTAAGTGAGATACAGTGGAAATTTGCACATATTTGGGTGAGAGTCTCCAATTTTGTGATACTCTATCTAGATTGGTCCCCCCCATAATTTTGGAAAGAGATTGGGTTATTACTACTAAGTCCCCTTCCACCATGAGGTTATTGTAGCCAAGATGGTAAGTGACCTGCAGACCCATCACCAAGCTATCAAGTTTTGTTGCATTATTGGTGTTGTTTCCCAACTGAATAATGAAAATGAAGAGTATGGTCCCTATATCATCAATGAAATCCCCTCCTGCCCCTATAAGACTAGGATTATCCGTAGCTACTCCATCAAAAATTAATTCGATAAATCCCTTGGTTGTTCTAGTCCATATATTCGAAGAGGGATGCTGAATAGTGGGATTATGCTTGACAGAAGAGAGGGAACTTTGATCAATTTTTCATTATGAAAAAAACATTTTCTTTGACTCTTAAGGTCCGTTTCCTCCTTGGGCCAAGGATAAGAACTGATGGATTTCATATATTAGACTAAATATTATGCCATATGTCTTCTATTCTCCTGTATTTCTATTTAAAGATTCTTTGATTTCGTTCCTTCCATATTTACCAGACTAGGAAGCCTAGAAATACATTCCATGCTCAACTTAAAATTGGGTTGTTGTAAGAAGACTATCTCCACCTCACCATTGTTTGAACATTATTTTTTCTGAATCGATTCGATTGTCTAAATATAGTGACACCTTTGTCCTAGAGTTTTGACACCACAATACATCCATCAAAGAGGTGATCCACCATTTCCTCCTCTGCCTTACATAGGTAATAGATAGAAGGTCCCTCAAAACCTCTTTTTATGAGCATGTCCCCTGTAAGTGTCTTTATTCATGCTAAAATCCATAGAAAAGTGGAAAATTTGGGCCAAATTTTTGTGTTCCAAATGTTATGTTGGATGCCTCTTGTGTCCTGGTTAATGTTTTTTGCTTCTTGGTGGTTAGCCTGCTTGAAACAAAATTTCCATCCCTTTGTGATCCCCATTGTAGGATGTCCTAGCCTTACTAGTACATGATTCTTATTCTGCTCAAACAATCATCCATACCTATCCTTTCCACCATGGTCAGTATTGCTAGCCAATCTACCCCTATTTTTGATTTTTGAAAAGAGACTAGCTTAGGGTTGTTTGAGGCCTACCAATATTGGTTAACCATGATCCAAACTTGGGCTTGAAGTTTGATTCTATCCAATTGAATAGATTCCCAAGAATCTAGATTAGGCTCTTGCTGCCAAGCTTCCTCCTAGAACAGAGCTGAAGAGTTGTCACGAATCTCCTAGATGCTATGATTTTGTACTAAGGCTCTATTAACTCAAGCATTGTTCTAGATGAGAGAAACTGGAAAAGGGCCCTCTATGTAGATGAAATCCTCCTATGGGATATTGTTGGCATATTTGGCCTTCTAGATATTACTCCACGGGTCATCTTTTTTCTTAACCCACCTCCACCGAGTCTTTTTTTCCAGTGCTTTGCTCATAATTAGTAGGTCCTTAATTCCTATCCATCCTTCTAGCTTCTGTAAGCAAACCTTGTCCTAGGATACAAGAGCCCACTTGTGCTCTTTATCGGGCCATCCCCAAAGAAAGGCTATTTGAATCAATCTTATAGCTTTTATTATTTCAGTTAAGGCAACTAGGACTAAGAAGAGGTAAAGAGTCATGGAGTGAAGGATGGAATTTATGAGGGTGATTTTGCTCAACAAGATGAGAAATCCGAAGGTCTAGCTAGACAATTTATTTTCTAGTTTAGAGAGGAGGTCATCCCAAGAAATATTCCATAAATCATTTTCCAACAGGGGAACCTCAAGGTAATTAGAGGGTAGAGTGCTCCTCTGAAGACCCAAAATTATGGTGATGTTTCTTTGGATTCTTATCAGAGTGTTAAGGAAGAAGAGACTGAATTTACTTTGTTGATCATTACCCCAGAGGCTTGCATAAAAATATCAAGAATTACGTCTTTAATAAACTGGGCTTCTATGATAGTTGGGGCCCATATTAAACATAGTGTCATCCACAAATTGTATATGGGAAAGAGAAAGGGACAAGAGAAGGGATTAATAACAACTTACTAAAGCGACAGATATATACTACTTAAGAAATAGCCACACACAACACAAGATAGAGGAACCCCATAAAAACCATGAATAAATCACAATCCGTAGACATCGCAACAATTCCAATGAAGACATAAAAAAGGACAGGGATACCCAAAATGAAACAAACAACATAATAAAATTCTAAGAAGACCTTGATTCTCGTTTTTTAGCAATGTATCTACATGTATTTCCATGAGACTAGCCAAACATTCACATTGGCACTGCAGAGTTGGTAATCAACACTCCACTATTGGATTCAATTATCAATTAAGGGTATCCTATGTAGCAAAGTCCATGGTAAATTTGTTGCATTCTTGTTGGATATCTTGATCTCACAATTAAATTATTGACTCTATCTAGGGGTTTAATTTGATGGATATTTACTCATTTGTATCTTATTTAATAGTTATATATGAGTAATTTTAAAATTATTATTAACATTTATTTATTTTTCACAATTGTCAAATTGATAAGCAAGTTAAAAGTGAGATGTTAGGATTTCTAAGTCATTGATTTAATTGATGGCTCTCATGTAATTCAAATTTATGAGGCGATGGGGGCTTACATGATGTCATGTACATTTTCCTCAATTCCTCTCTCAGTGTTATGTACCATCCTCAATCAACTAAGCATAAATTTTGATTCTTGATTAATTTTAATAGTCACCATAAATTTTGATGGGATTTAGTGTGGTCTGTGGATTTAGAATGAGTGGCATCATTTGTAAGAGGTGCTCTCTAGTTTTATTAATGAGTCATAAATGGATGATGCAATGAAATATTATTAAATTTGCTTTATTTTCTTAAACTTGGTTAATAATTTGAAATATGGTGTTCTTTCGTTTGGTTTTTTAAATATGTGCTTATGTATAATTAGTTATCAAATTGACGTCCAAATCACCTAAATTATATAATAGACACTATAAATTTTTAGGGATCTTGGATACACAAACCATTTAAGATTATATTTTTCTTTTTATTCATTTATGCACTTAACAAAATTTTAATTTTGATTTCATTTCATGGTTTAACTTTTCAAAGGAATATGGTTTACTCTACCTCCTTAATGCTTTGTTTCATTTTATCTATGCAAAAACAAATTATCAAACACATCCTTACTAGAGAGATTCAACTTGGACTTCAATTATATTAAGTTTAGGCATTGCATGAACTCATTTCATCTTTTTTTCATTTCAATGCATACCTTGCCCTTCTATTTACAATAAAAATAACAAAAACACATATAATATAAATAGTTAATTGATAGATAACAATAAATATCAAACTTCATGCAAAGATAGTTACTTAACCCTATCTTTAAGACTAATTATATGTAACCTACTACTAAACATTGAATGCTACAACAAGTGATTTGTAAATAGTTGGATTTGAATTGTTTTCAAATCCAACAATGTACAAACCACTAGCCGCAACATTGTTGAATATCTGCCCCCTCATGCAGATCTTCTTACACTAAGTCTTGGTGCAATTGAACCTACCCACTTATCTCAAATAGGTCAGAAATAATTTATGCCGAAGGCATATTTTAGAGAAAGCTTTTCCTGAAAACCTGTCAACTAGTTGACATGTTTTCAAATACCACCTCTCAATAAACAAAACTTGTCAACCAAAAATTGTGAACAGGAAAACCACCTTATCACTCCAACTGTCAACCAAGAAAATCACCCTTATCAATACTGTTGTATATAAAGTTATTATTTTATTTTATTAAGCCTTTTCCAACTATGTTTCAATCGTCGTTTTAATTAGTTGATGGCGGTCGTCATCGTGGATCCGATCCAGGCCATCCACCTCGGTTCGATTCAGTCCTTGTTTCGAGAACCATCTTTACATTGCCTCTCCTTCCCAGCTTCACCACTCCCCGCCCCATTTATTGTAATACGCGGAGATGCATGAGGGATTGTTCTAGATATTGATGTCATTGTTCCAGACTCTAGCGCGACTGTTTCGAATGTTCCCTTTGCCTGTTGTTGCATAAGAGGAAGTCTAAAACTACAAACCAGTTACATGTAGAATTTTGAATCTTTCATTCTTGTATTTAGGAACTGCAAATCTCCATCATTAACCATACAAGTCGCTGCATTTTCTAGTTCAAAACCCTGGTAAAAATTGGATGATGATTTGACAACAGAGAGCCCATCTATCATGCTTAATTTTTTTTTATGTGTAAACATTATGTGAGTACCAATTATATACACATATGCTATGATTTTTTTAGCCGCAAGTATATGTGCCGGTTTCTCTGTTTGCGCTCTACATGGTTTCTGATTGACCTTATTTGCATATATTTGGTGTCAATGGATATTTTATGGGTATTATGCTATTCTGTGCTGGGAATCCCCTCTTTCATCGTATTGTTGGGTATTTAATTTGTGGAGGATGATGACTTATTGCAGGCTTCCTTTGGGGCTTCTGGGAGGCCGATTGTGGGAAATCTGTTGCAGTTGGGTAAGAAACCCAACACATATTTCTTCCACCTTGTTACAAAATACGGTCCTTTCATGTCTCTCTTTCTAAATGAAAAGGACATTGGTGGTCTCCTCAAATTCTAAATACCCACAACCAACTCCTTGTAGGTCGAACTATCATACAATCATTCAAGTGTGTTTCCACGACAAGTCCTCATTAATTTGGACTCAATGTGGAGGATAAAAACAATGGAAATATATGTGCAGAGTTAACAGTGTCATGTTGGAATTGCTTATGTTATTGCAGCCATACTTGTTTCCACCATTGCTATGCTTTGGCCATTTTTGGTTTTTGACCGATCAACTGCATTTTTTGACCGACCCAAAAAATTGTTAAATTGTCGAATGGTTATTTTTCCATTTAGGATTCTTACATCAGTGTCATAACTCAGGACATCTAATTCTTTTGATATTTTTGTTAGTTTTAGTGTTTTTGAGAGGAATGTAAATTGTTCACAATTTAGAGGAATGCGAAAGCCTCTTAGTTGCATTTGATGAAATGGAGTTCCTCTCAGTGTATCTGGTCGTATTTTTGTATATCTTTCTAAATAAAATTTCTCAATACATGATTGTTTTCTCCTATCTTTGCATTTTTCAAATATGAAGTTCCTCTAGTCTCTATATTTTAGATTAAATTGAAATCACCCTTTTGCACAAATGTGTTTCAGACTGTGCTGTGCAGTTGCATTCTGTGGGAGATAACTTTAATTACAAGTACAACCATTGGTTTTTCCAATATTCCATTTTCCAATTACTAAATTTCTATTCTTTTAAGATTACATGGTCTCAAATAAAATCACCCTTCAACAGTGTGTTTTGGATAGTGTAATTTTTTGCAGAGTTGCTTTATACGAGAACTGTAAAAAAAAATCGAAGATTTTTCTTCATTGTAATATAACATCTCTCTTCTCAACTGCTCTTGTTTGATTAAACGTCGTGTTGTTTTATAGTCATGCTCCTTCATCCCATGATTTTTAAACAACTGTATTTTTTGGAAGTTTCTTTCCAAAGCGTTCAATTATTTATATCAAATTCTCTAAATTGGCGTCCATATTATGACACACAGTGCATCTTTCTAAAAAGTGCACGGA